>JAAWXA010000019.1:15751958-15810807 GCA_038090715.1 Florisuga fusca
GTCGGGGGGAGGGCGTGGAATAAAAGCAGGGACAAAGAAAGAAAAGAAAAGTAAAGAAAGGAAAAGAAGAAAATAGAAAAAAGGAAAGAAAGTGTGGCTCTCTTTTCACTTAACATCTTCAGGAATATGTTTCTTTTTGTATTTCCAGGTTATTTGGTGTTACAGGAAACTGTGCTGCCTGCAGTAAGCTCATACCTGCTTTTGAGATGGTGATGAGAGCGAAGGACAATGTTTATCACCTGGACTGTTTTGCATGTCAACTTTGTAATCAGAGGTAAGAGAATTTCTTGGGTCAGTTCCATAAGCTGAGTGTTAATTCGGCACCAGTGTGGGCATACATTCAAGTGAGGAGGAACCATCTACCTATGATGGAAATCCAAGACTGAGGGTAAGACTTGGATCCTTTTCCAGATACAGATGGTACAGAACATCTTTCATGACCTTGGATAGAAAACTTTTTGTGCCTCTAATCCCACCTCAATAAACAAGAATAATGTTACTTCCTCTCCTTCAAAAGTCTGTCAAGCTTAATTAATTAGTATTTATAAAGGACTTTGAGATCCTTTTCTGCAGAAGAGCCTAGCAGTACCATTTGTTATTATTACATTACTTTCACTTTAGTTCTTCATTTTTATCACATGTATGACTTTTAAAATAAATGTTATTTCTTCCTGTTGCCAGAACCGTAATCATTTAATTTTTTAAAATATTGTTCCCACCATTTTCTCCGTAGCAGCATTGACCTTCTTATGACATATTTTAAATTCTATACTTTAAATTAACCTAACTGTAAATTACAAAAATCCCAAGGATCCAAGCCTGATATCTTCTTCTGAAGCATTACACATATGTTACACTTGCAGAGCAAATTTTTCAAAAATGGTAAAATTGTAACAACTGGATTTTCCAGAGTTGAATGCAGCTGAATTTATAATAGTGGCATTCATAGCAGTGGCCAAATCCTTTCAGAGATTTCACAGAGAATTCTATTTCCGACTTCACGAGAGCTGCTAACAGTAACTTCTATGAGGTCTAGGAAATGAGAGAACCAATTATGTCCACTCCTTAATGCACCTATTATGGGGTTTTTTCAGTTATTACATTATTCTATTTAGAGTTTTATGGCTTTTTTTTTTTTTTTTCAGGTTGGAAGAATCATGAGGTATACAGTTTTAGGGAATTAACACAACAAAGTTAGAGACATCTGTAAATAAACTTTCCTAATTCACCTTGTCCTACAGTGTATTATTTTGTAACACTGTAGTCATTTAAAAATCAGACCTCCCTAAAGAACCATAAAATGTACAGCTGCTAATAAGTGTAGCACAGTACGATTATGCTCTTTTAAAAAAGCCAAATTGACCTTTTTCATCATGTTGCATGGGAAATTAAAATACCAGGCAAGTAATAACCACTGCTTAAACTATATAATAATGCAAGGTAATTATAGGTTCTAATCCTATTTAAAGTCCTATATCAATTTTTGTCTTGCCACAGAACTAAGAGACTGTGTTCTGAGTAAGGCAGACAGAGCCTCTAGTAGTACCTACCAAAGTAAAACACAAGCTAGCTCCTAGGCTTCATTCCTTAAACCCTTCACATCTCTGTTTTTTTCAAACCACGATTCTAGTATCATTATTAAAGTGCCTAATATATTTCTGTTGTTCGCTTCATTTATTACATGCCATAATGGGGCTGCATATCTTTAGTGTTGGTTATGCACAATTAGCACTTAGTTATTGTCTTGTCACTTCAGCCCCTACAAGACAAACTTCTTTAATGTAAGAAGTCAGCTAATCTTCATCAGTCAAGCAAAGCAGACAATGTTTGTTACCCTGAGTGCAAAAGATTTTCATCACAGCTAGCAGTTGGATTTAAGGAAGTCAACTTTCTTTTTCTTCACCCCCTGAAAAGCAAAGCTGTTGTGATAATTTTTACTATTCCTTTTACCATTACCAGCTTCAACTAATATACAGTTTCACTCTGCAATATATATAATACTATGCCCAAGAGCCACTGATCCCCCTGGAAAAGTGCTGCTAGGTGCTTTTGACACACAGCTTTCCTGGGATGTGTCATTTATAAACCTTCATCCTTGTCTCTTATTTGACTCTTACTATGCAGGTAGTTTGGGCAAAAGCTTACTTAAATAGTCTTACAAGAGTCTTAGGCTGGGAACAAAAGAATTGATTTACCTGAAATACAGTCTGATTCATCTAGTCAAAACGGGTTACAAAAGTTACAAAAGTTTCAGAGAATTTCAGAAATTTTCAGAAGTGGCCCTAATCCTGATTATATTGCAATAGATTTCAAGAAACCTAATAAAACACACTGCCTGTAGGGTACCTTTACTCTTCAGACTTTGGGGCTAGTGGCACTTTGAATATTATTTTTGTTGGCTCCTTTTTTTTTTTTTTTATTATTAAATCTATTTAATATGTGCTCCACACGCATTAGCTTTTACATGGTTCCTACAGCAAAGTGTCCCATTGTCTATGTTCTCTCATTAATAAATAGCTTTAAATCCTTAGAGTTTCACTACCTGTAGAACAATAAAACAGTAGAATTGCTAGGACCTTACCCATCACCAGTTTTGGAGTTCTTTTATATCTTCTCTGAAACCTCTTTTCCTTTTCTTTTAAACTGAATAATCTTGTCGCTCACTATGTCATTAATAATTTCTGTTGCCCTTCTCAGAATCCTTTTTTCTTCCTCTGGTTAAGTTAATCAAAACCAAACAGCAGATTCCAAACAGTGAGGACTTTATAGGATAGCAGTTTAATTTCCTTTCATGCTTCTCCTTTGTATCTGTTCTTGAGCATTTTTTCGATATGTTCTCTTTCACTGCAGCCAGGATCCCTAATGTGGAATTTATTTCTTGAAGAGAATATTCTCATTTGCAAACACATCAGAGATATCAAAAATCACCAGTGGAGGTAGCAATGTTCACCAGCTATAATGTTTCTTCAGTTTGCATTATTTTGCCTTTGCCAACACCAAATTTCTTCTGATGTTTTGTGTCTGGTTGCATCTTCCAATGCCTTCTGCCTTCCAAGCTAGCTAATTTTAATAACACATCACACTAATCCTTGAGGCCACTGGTTCTTCCAGTTTACTACTATATAGCCATCGTATTTCTGCCCTTTAAATAGCTGATCCAGACCCAGGTGAGAGGGCCATGCCCAGTTCTGCTTAGTGCTTTTTGGGAAAGATTCTGATTTTACCTACAATTTGTGTTTGCAGTGTTAGTTTTGAATATCTATAACACATTATCTAGCTCATGTCTCACCATAGATTCAAGTTAGACCCCCTTGATTTAAGGAGATTGTTTCTTGGGCCATAAACTTGGTCTCTGGACTAACTCAGACTGTGCCTGTCCTGTTTAATTGGCCTCCTGAAGACCGGATTTTCAGAGTCTGAAGAAAAATACACCTTACATACTGTATTCTAGGAAGACAAACTATAGACAGGACTGTAGACACAAGACTGCAAGAGATCTCCTGAGCCATTGAGTCCCCTGGCATCAAATATACAGTCTTACATTTTCCCTTTCATAAAGCTATTCAGCTCTAGGATCTAATTGCTCCATCCGGCCAGTTTTTGACATATTTTCCCCATTTTTTTCTTGAAACTGATGCTTAAAGCTGTAGGGATTTTGTGAATATTAAGCTCTGCTCCTAGCCTAAAGGTTTTAGCATCCCCTTATCTTTCATGTCTCTGTCCAGCTTACTCCTAATTTGAAGTTTTTCCATCTCCTAAATACCCGCAGAGCCTGGTGACAGTCATCTTAATGGTGTGAGTTCTCCCCTTTCTTCCCTGTAAGCATATTAATCTCCTCGGAAGCACTTCACCTCACATTGGCAGTAGCCCCAACACAGTTGATTTCTTCAGAACATTTACAGGGAAAAAAAATGGAAACCACTGGAAAAATAAACTTGTAAACAGACACTGCCTTTCACACTTTGTCAGGTTGCATGTGTGTGACTAGCAAAATGGAGTGGAAAATCTTGCGAGTGGGCTCAGCTGTATCTTTGCTTGACACTTTTGACTGGAGTGATGATCTCAGTCTGCCTTCGGCTTTCCCACTTTCTAGAATTTCAGTGTCCTTCCTTTCACTCTCTGTCAGCTGCTTTAGCAGCTTGTTCTATATTTCTGTGATATTTTCTCTCTACCATCTGAAGTCAGTTCAGGGTATGGTTTAAAACCCCCATCTGCTAACACTGAGAGGTGTTTAAATGCACTGTTCTATCCTTCTATCAGAAACAGCCTTTATTTTAATGGGAAATGAACTGAAAATGGTAACATACTCATTCAAATCACTGTCCTGATGTATCTGTAAACTATAAACTATATCCAGTGTAAACTATAAACTCTATCCAGTATAAACTATAAAATGCCCACACAATGCTTCTTTTGTTCTCTGACTAGCATGGGTGGGGAATTGCAATGCCAGGGACATCCTTATTTCAAATATTATATTTTTACATGAGTGGTCATTTTATAAATTATGAAGACCTGAACACTGTTTATTTTCATTGAGTGTCTCTAAATTTAGAATAAAAAGTACTATATTTTCCATACCTGCTTTTTAGAAAAAATAGTAAATGGAAAGCACATCAGGTTGAGGTTTCTCTTTTTGAGTTGTCCTAGGCTTTCATGTGTATATATGCTACATTATACTGGTAAAAATGTACAGATCCAGGCACAACTCACACTTTCCCACTTAGCAAATTATAGGTGTACACTGATGAACTCTGATGCAAAAAGTGGATTTTGTTCTCTTAGAGATGCATGTAGATTTACATTAATTTGTAAAACCCAAAGGAGCTTTAAAAAAAAAAAAAAAAAAAAGAGAGAGAGAGAGAAAAAGGCACAAGTTACATCACTGACTGCACAAAGCAGGGTAGAAGGGTGTGCATGGGGTAAATCTGAGATTATTTTGTCCTAGCAAAAGTCAGTTAAATGCTTCCAGATTTTGTTTCATTCTACAAAACCAAAGACTTTGCATTACCAGAGAAGGCACACAGCCATCTTAGTTCACAGCAATATTTCTCTCACTTTCTTAAGAATTCTTCAGTACGTTGACACACGCCCTGCACATTAGAAAAAATGACAGACAGCAGTGAGATCTCCTTAAATACCTGTTCTGAACAATGAAATAGCTGTTTCTCAAGATGGAAGTTTTCTACATCTTGTGATTAGTCTAGGCACAACTTCCACTTCCAAACAAGGTGATAACAGAGGTCATTTTTTAATATAAATGGCCTCCCTTTTGCCATTGTAAAATATGACAGGAGTTCTAGGATGTAGGTTAATTATAATGGTCATTCTACTAATGTCACAGTCATGTCAAAAGTAGTATTATCAATTTCTGGTGGTAAGTCCAATCTGGCATGTTAATGCAGCCTATCGTATATTTTACCCTGTTCATCTTGCATGCCTATTAAATAAATTGGGTGAGGTTTTTCGGGAAGACTGAAGACTACCATCTGCCTGCTAGAAGAGTAATAGTATTGCCTCATTATAAACTCCTAACCCAGTGGCACCTCAATATGCTCCTTGACTACATTTGATATGCATGCCCAAATTGTGCCCTGATTTAGGGCCAATGCCAATTCAATGAAAAAAACACTTGCCGGAGGTGGAAGGCTTGAATTTGCCTTTACATTTTAAATCTGAGACAAGTTTAAATCTAAGAGCGTGCAAATCTAGTCTGGAGTAGTTGCAAGATTTAGCTCTTGGACTTCAGAAGAAGTTAAATCTGCTTCTGAGAGTCAAATAAGTTTGAAAGTGTGGATGGACAGAATTTGTCATATTTCAGCCACCTAATTGCCTGCTTTTGTTAGCATGTCACCTTTAAGTGTTTTTCACCTAGTTCTTACCTCTTGTCACCTAATGAGTGCATAATTCACACCTTTGATACCCAGGGGCACAGGCAAACCTCACTGTGAGTCTGGCAGTGTGTTTCAGTCCCTGAACTTGCACAACACAAAGACAGTTGCAGAATTTGGATCTAAGTATCACAAGGAACAGGTTTCCTCCAAGGCAGAGAGGATTTTGCACCCCTCAGAGTGTAAACAGAGTCCCAGCTGAACCCAGAGGGTGTCTTACCATGCAGACAGGCCCCCACCCCACAGGTTCTCACACAGCCAAGCGTGTCTAGACAGGCCACTGGCAGCCTTTCCTCAAGACAGCTGTACACTTGGAAGGTAAATGATTTGTGGAACTGTGTATGTTTAAAGCCACTCATGCATAAAGCTGTCAAATGCCATGTAGACATAGGTAGAGCATTTCTGGCTCGACATATTAACATAGCAAAAGCAAAAGGCATTGACACTTTTTATTGAGAAAAGCATCCTGACTCCCTCGTGTAGCTGGTGTAGTTTAATTCAAACCGTGGCACTTCTCTGAGGGCTGAGAAACAAAAATCCGTCAGACAGGATTTTGATGCGAGCAATATTGCAAGAAGGCATATGTGAAAGTATTGATGTGTACGTGAATTGCACTCCAGCAGTGTATTATTAATTTACTAAATATTTTAAAGAGATAAGTCTATCAAGTTCTGTATCAGGCTGGAACACCGATGAATGCATAGATGAACAACATTCACAGTTCAGAGTCAGTGCTTCTGCTGGGTGAGCAGAGATGGTTGTGTCACCCACTGGTGTCTGACCTGGAGGCAGAGCCACTCTGCTGCACAATAACTCTCTGATCTGGTGGGAATTCCTGGATGGACATCTCCTCCTCCATCCACAGCAGTAATCTTAGGGCTATCTGTAATAGAGGGACCTATTTGCCATAATACCTTAGTTCCCCTGCTTTACTCCACATTAATCTCCTTTTTGAGAAACTAAGAAGGACTTTTAGTTGGTTGTTGGTTAGTTAGTTAGTTAGTTCAAATGTGACTTCTTTGGGGAAAATGATTTACATGTTAGCACTAGTGAAGACTCATTTACTAAATCTTGTAAAATGCACAAAAGAATTTTTGTCAGTTCTGTTATCAATGGACAAAAATGCAAAGGATGGAAACTAGAGAAACTGCCAGAGAATTTGTTTGCTTCAAGAATTCTGCATTTCAACACACTTACTCAAAATAGTTTTGTGTTGGCAGTACTCTAATATATCAGGATTGGGGTGGGAAGAATAGCAGGAACCTGTAAATTCTACAAAAGAGTCTTGAACATAAATAAGCTAAAGATTTTGGGATCATTCCATAATCTTTATTTTCAATCATCATCATCATCAGGCAGTAATCCTACAGAAAAAAAAAGAGAAAAAAAAACCGAAAGAAAAAAAAGGAAAATAAGAGTCCACAAATAAACAAACCAATTTTCCTTTAAGAGCAGAGTTAATTCTTTTCAATCCACTTTTTTATTACACTATTTTCCCTCTATCTATTTAGCTAGCATAAGGATAAATTTCCAAAGTTACCGAGTTGGAAAATAAATGGGTTCACTGTTTGTCTAGCATTCCAATCTTCACAAATGTAAATCAGTCCAACTGCTACTCATTTAAACCTCCAACTTCACAAAACGTTGAAGGACTGCTTTATATACACAATTTAATCTGTGACAATTCACCAAGATTTCTGCTTGAACATCATTAGAAATTGACTATCTGATAAAGAGACACCACTATCAGGGGTCAGGTAGGTCATCCTGTGTCATTTCTGTAGTTTTACTGGGTCAACTACAGCAGGCACCACTATTTGGAGGTTAAATTGTTACAATTAAATACATATACAGCTATTCCCATAGCTACTCTGTTGTTAAATCTACCGTAAACAACACAAGCATTTATATCTGACCCTAATTGTGTCCAAGATGTCACCATTTGGAAATTATACAAAGAAGGACATTATAATCCATTACACATTTAACAATACTTTATGTAGTGAGATCCATAATTAGCTGGTAGAAACTGATTTCATTTATTCACATCATTGTTAAGGGGTTCATTTAGGTTACTTTCTTTCATTTTAATTGGAATAATGTGAGCAGTGCCTCCCAATATATTTTATATCGCTGGAGAGTTCACTATAAACAAAGGCAGCTGACCCTGCCAAGGCAGTCACTAGGGAAACTCTTTGTCTATGCATTGTCCCTATTCACTTGCTTCTTAAGTATCTTTGAGAAGGTTGGCTTTGTTGGGGGGAAGCGTTGCAAGGGGGTGTTTGGGGGGCATGGATGTCAGTGAAGAGCCTTCTTATATTCAAGAACGCTGCTTAGCTGGGAAATTCTGCTTGGAGTTTGAAGCTAGCCAGCAAGGAGCATTAATGTTATTTTTCTACTCATCAGAGAAAATCAAATGGAAAATCTCAGCAACATTTTGTAGCAATCAAACCATTCTGATGCACATAATAGTATAACAAGGTAGATAAACTGATACTACGAGAGAGAGCAGTCAGCTGAGTAACTACATTTAAAATTAACTCCTGCAGTTGAACCTACTATACTACAGAAAAAAAAATAAAAAGGTTTCTCTGCATACCTGCCTGTGTTGCCTCTGGTTTGCACCACAATGTGTGTAAAGTTGTGCGTATTCTAGGAAAGGTTGTCATAACCACTGGCTTAAATCAATCCTAGGAAAATATCCATGGAGCATAGGAAGGAATTCTCACCTACACGTCTGCACACAAGTGTAACAATTCTCAGATAAACTTGCTACTGCATGCAATCATCCTGTTTTCCTTCTGGTTTGTGTGAAAGCAGAACATTTACTTTTCACTCAACTCAGTAGCCTGGGGTATTTATTCTGCTTTATCTGTGTGCTAGTGACCTGATCCAAGACCCCCACAGTCTTTGGGGGGCTTTGAATGAAATCTTTGGCTGGGGAAGCAAAAGTGCTTGAATGCACCAGATTTTGTTGAATGCACAGGATTAATCTTGACACCAGAGCAACTCCTCTGCTGGGCTTTCACATACGTGCACGTGCGTCTGGGTGCGCTGCGACAGACAGCAGAGGTGTGAGCCACGCGGTCGCTACAACAAAACTGTGAATGCTTGCTGTACAATCCTTACATGCAAGATCATATCACGTCATTCATCCTGCAACTATCTTTTTTTTTTTTTTTTTCCCTTTATTATTGTAATTTCAGATTTTGCGTTGGAGACAAATTTTTCCTGAAGAACAACATGATTCTGTGCCAGACAGACTATGAGGAGGGTTTAATGAAAGAAGGTTATGCACCCCAGGTTCGCTGATCCGATGCCACATCATTAAGAATACAAAGCACTATGTTCTTTTATCTTTTTTGCTCAACATGTATATAAGAAATGACACAGGAACCTACTGAATAGCATAGATAGAGGGAGACAGAATGGTTGCGTGAAATAAAAGGCGGACTGCATCTGTATGTAGTGAAAATTGCTCCAGTTCAGAGTTGAATGTTAATTAAAAAGGTACTGTACATATGGCTGGATTCTTTTTTGCTTGCTCTTGGGGTTTTTGGTTCATTTGGTTCTTTGTTTCTTTTTGTGTCATTTGGCATGAGATGTTTATTTTGGACTATTGTATATAATGTATTGTAATATTTGAAGCACAAATGTAATACAGTTTTATTGTGTTACCATTTGTGTTCCTGTTTGCTTCTTTGTATTGTTGCATTTAGTACAATCAGTGTCTAAACTTACTGTATATTTATGCTTTCTGTATCTACCAGCTATTTTAAATGAGCTGTATCTTTCTAGTAAAAAGAATTAAAGAGCAAATCCCAACCATTATGCTACACTTAGATCTTAAGAATACTGTTTACATTTAAACTATTTAGAAAACTAATAACTCCAGCAGCACCTGCTGCTAATAATGCTGTGGTTAAGGGTCTATCAGCACTTCTGTTATAAGCCTCTATTTTTCAGGGGTTAAGCATCTGCTGTTTAATTGCATAGATTTTCCTCAAAGAGTACTTTTATTTTACTACAAAATTTTGAAAAACAAATCTGACCGGTTTGGGATATATTATAAAAAGTGCAAAAATTAATGATTTTGGGTGCTGCTTTGGTACCCCTTAGGCATTCAAAATGCCTGGATTTTATTTTTAATTTAGCTGGAAATTAAGCCCTAATGCAAACCAGTGCCTCTGGGTATTTTATTTTATATATATATATAGTATATATGTTATTTTTCTGAAATAATTTAATTTTTGATGAGAAGGAAAGGGAGAGCACTTCCACTTATATACATTTTAAAATTTTCTTAAAATTTGATGGCTCTCTTTCCTTTTTCTTTTTTCCTTTTTTTTTTTTTTTTTTTTTTTTTTTTTTTTTTTAATCAGGGCTTAACCCTAAAGTTTTCTGGGGCTGTGTCTTCAATAAACCCTGAAAAAAAAAATTAAAGTAGAAGGCACTGTAAACAGCCCTCTCTGAGGGTCTCTTTACATTAAGGAAATGACCCCGAGCTGACACTGGGAGAGTGACTGCTTACAAATTACCGACCTCAGTGACTGGTGAAGGTAATTTAAGTGCTGATGTAGATGGGACAAAACTTTGAAATACCAATACAGAAAGTGAGAAATACCACACGGCACTGCACAGATACTTTGCCATCCATGACAACATCCTACAAGTTTGTCCCATCGATACTGACAAAATCTTTTTGGCAGAGTGGGAGTCACTGCTGACAGTTACTGTTGGCAATCAGTCCATTTTCTAGGAGAGGTGGACCTCTGTTTTTAAAGCCATGAAGCTATCGCATCAGCAGGATGTCCCTAAGTGCTCGTGTTCCTGACAGGGCTTACAGGTGTTTGGCAAAGGAGAGAAGGATGAATGTTTAATAAGTTTTCAAATGCATATTTAATTCTTTTCTCTTTGCCACTGTAATTTAGCTCACCAGGAAAACAGCCTGCATTTAAAAACAACAACATTAAGAAAAAAGAAAAAAAGAAAGAAAAAAAAAAAAAAAAAAGAAAAAGAATGTTGATATGAAGCTGAGCACTTGTTTTTATTTAGATTAAGAACCCTCACCTCTGCTCAAGTTGAATGCTGTCCTTCCCTGCTCTTCCTGTCTTGTTGTGCAGTTTCAACATACTTTTCCTGGGGCTTGGGAAAGAAACTTCGTAATGCAGTTGGGTAACTCCTCTAGTGTATGGTTTGGAGTACACTGCACAGTGGCTTGATTTAGAAATGGTTATTTAGCTCTAATGACTCTTGTTACAGTGTGATTTTGTTTCTGGCTGTAAACCCTTTTAAAAATAAGCATGGCTCACAAAACTTGACTTTGACTCAGACAGGACCAGTAAGAACTGCAACAGCTCCTCAGGCTGTTCTTGCTGATTAGAAAAAATAGCTCTACGTGGTTTTTCCAATGAAATTCAGCCCTGTTTTCTGGACTATCTTCCTTTCTAACCTTGAGCACAAGTCTCTCTTTCACAGTCCCTTAATGTCAGTGGAATAAAGAAGTAGTTGATGTCAGACGTACTATTAGGCTCTTCCAGATCTACTTCAAGTGCAATAAAGAAGTTGTCCTCCCCATGAAGATGAGGATGGCCAGAAAGGGAAGAATCATATTATCCTATTTTGATTCCAGTTTCAAGTTTCTCCTGCCACTGCTGTGTCTTTCAGTTAGAAAACACTTCTTTCTACTAGTAGACTACAGACTGAATAGAAAATCTCTGGTTGAGAAATAGGTCTGAGGAACAAGAACTTGATTCTACCTTTAACTTGCTGAAAGTTTGGGCAAGTCACTCAACTTCTCTGTGCCTCAGTTGCCCCCATCTGATAAATGGGGTTAATGTATACACTGCTTTTGTAAGGCATTTTTGCCTCTTCAGAAAACCAAGAGCTATGAGTGAGGATGTTACTACTCGTAGCACTAGGACATTCTGGGAGAAGCAAAGCATTCGTATGGGCAGTAGGTAACTACAGATCTGAGTGAGGAGAGCACCAAAACCTCCTAAGCCTGAAGAAGGCTTTGTAGGGGATGATGGCAGCTACACACTAATAGTGCTACAAATGCTAAAGCCCTCTCTCATGACCACAAAGTGCCACTGCAGCTCTCTATGGGGTAAATGAAGAGAGTGGAATGGAAAAACACTGGTTATTATTACATGCCATGTTACTCCTATGTGCCTGTGTGTGTGTTTTATGATCAAAATGGGGAAGAGGAGGGTGGTTCTGCTATGGAGAGGAAATAGTGTCACTATTATATTAACTGAATTGATGTAAGGATAAAAAAATATTGATACGCTTGTTTGAAGTGCTGCAATGGTATGGCATTGCTTTGAGCACTTAAAGGTCATATATCTTATTCACACACATATCTAAAATTTGTATGTAGATGATACAGTATAAACTTGGATTTGAGGCAGGCCAAAGATCAATAACAGATTTTCCTGTATCTCAAACTTCCATCTTGCTTGGCTGTTAAAATAATAACTGGGAGTTGAAATATTTAGTGGAAACAGTTACAACTCCAATAAAGCATAATATTGTAAAACAAGACTGAAGAGAGATTATCTGCCAGGCTGCTTTATTGATCTTTTTGACAGAGGCCTAGACCATTCCTTTGGGTTGCTTTTAGCTATCTGCCCTAGGTTTCCCTCTCCATCACTGTATGTGTCAACATGCCCTGTCTGCAGACAGCAAAATGTTCTGCTAGTCACTATTGCTCAGTATATGCTCATTTTCCAGGCAGGAATGCTTCCACTTGCAGCTTCTGTCTTTAAGGTATTTTATCGCTACCTGTACAAATCTCTAAGTTTAGACAGGGAAAAATTATAATACTGATAATTTAAAAACAAACAAACAAACAAACAAACAGACTCTATTATTCTTGGGTTGCTGTTTTTCTAAGCCACATGGAAAAGTACAAATTATCAAAACCTGATTTTCAACGTTAGAAAGCTCCTCTGCCAACCATAACCTGCTGTGTCTGTTATCTACTATGACTGGCGATGGAATCAAGACAGCCTGGATTCTGCAGAAGCAGTAGCTGGGGCTAAACTTGATCTGTTTCATAATTGTATTTTTATCTTTCTTAACATATTTTCTGGGTTGGTTTGTTTTGGTTTTAAGCACACCTTCTTGCCTCTTTCTACCCTCTCCCTCCCAAAATGCTCAAATTTTTGCTCATGTAATGTAAATAAAGAAAAATCATCCAGATACCCATTTAAATGTTCCTAATTCCCTTCATATAAAAGGACTCGAGGAAAAATGATTGAAAAGTGGTCAATGAGAAGGGAGATTGGGGGAAAAAGAAACAGAGACTGTGGCAAGGTTTCGTCTGTACAGACAAAGTACTTAAAAGACTTTTTTCAACATAATATACAGCAGCTTCTTATAATTTGCTCAGCAGTAGGTAGTTTACAGTCATCTGTACCTAGAACAAATCCTGTCAAAAATGAAGGTCTGTAGTGATTGCTGGGTATAATTTTATACATTTAGCTGATTCTCCTGAAAGCTTCCACTGTGCTGCTGTTGTCAGACTAAATTATCAATTTAGCCATTTGTTGTTTAATGAATAAAAAACTCCTATGGCATTGGAGATGTTGTGGTTTCAATAAAGCAAAAGCTTTAACAACTCAAACTATAGAAAGTAAAGTGTGTACTGTATATAAGAACAGTGTTTTTATTCTTTTAAATACCACTTTAGATAAAAAAAAGCCAATTACATATTCACTTAGTACATTTCTCCTACTTCAGTCCAATGATGCAGACCAAACCTGTTTACTGTTCACTTCAGTACCTCGCAAAAGGAAACCAAAATACAATGTGTGGAAGGTAATAGGCCATTAGCACAAACATGCTCTCAGTAAGAATCTTTTGTGTAGGCACCCTTTCTAGAAGCTGCCAATTGTGGGTGATAGAAGTATTATAAAGGAAGTGATTTTAATACTGTTTAAGGCATTAAAGGCTGAAAAGTATCTGTTTAAAGCCTGAAAGTAAGGGTTACGTGCATCTAATACCTTTTAAAGTGTCCTTCTGCTGATTTATATTCATCCTGAACCTGCTAATAATGAGTATACATAAGCAAATACCATCTTCCACCTATTCAGCATGTCATTGGTATGAAAGCCCCAGAAAATATCTCACGTAATCAGTGTGTTCAGAGAGTTATCTAGCACAAATTACTCATTAACTCAATAGCACATAATAAAAAAGAACATCAATTAATTAATGAGTCACCCTCAGATCACTTTGATTACAACACAGCTCTGTTGAAACAGCAGTTATAAATGGAGCTGCCTCTCTTTATTCATTGTTTGCAATTGGCCCATTATTTTGCAGAGACCAGTGTCATATTTAACACATGCCTGCAGGTAATTGTGTGATTAGTTTCATAAATGAAGAAGCAGAGGGAGAACGTGGAGTCTCTTGCTCCGCAGCTGAGCCTGAAGGGGCAGGAATTCACCATGCTTCCTGCAACCTGCCGTGCTGGCACCCTCTGCAGCACTCACAAGACCAGCCAGCCACTGGGCTCCAAGGTCTTCATGACAGGACAATATGCAGAACTAGGTGTACAGACCTTTAATCTCAAAGCCCTGGGCAAGCACCTTTGACTCGGGTTTCCCAAGAGGCCACGTTGCTGGTATTTCATGGAGAAGAATACAAAGACGGAGAGATAGGGAGGGCAGCCCCAGGTCACACAGCAAGGCTGTGTTCCTCAAACCCCACTATTAGTATGACTTGGTAAGACCTCACACAACCATCCCATGCAAATTCCTCCTGGATGCTCAGGGATGGACAGAGGAGCAAGGAGAGGCTCAACATCCAAAGCTTCATTGTGGTGAATTGCGTTAAGTGAACACGAACTGGGAAGGTGAGTGAGGAGGGTTGGTTGGTTGAGGGGTTTTAAAGTTTGTTTGGAGGAAAGATGAATAAAAGAACACAAAGTCACCACCTAAAGTTCCTAAACTATCTTGGTTAAATGCCATTCCAATAAGCTTACAGTGTAATTATAACAGTTCCCTTAGGTAAGTAAGAAACATCTGTTAGTAACACATAGCAGGTGTTAGCAATTACACATACTGATTTTTTTAAAGTGTTTTTAATTAAAAAGAATTCTGTTTTCTGAAAAGGAAAGCATGGTAAGTCCAAACAAGCTTTTGTTTGTGTGGCTCTAGATCATGTAATATGCAAAACGATAAAGGTAGAATCAACTTAAATTAGTAAGGGTTTGCACATTTGACTCCAGCTTACTGCAATCAAAACCAAATTGGGATTCACTGCATTATTGTAAAGCATGTAACATTAGTATTCTAAGCGAAGTCTCACCTAATGTATGAAATCCATACAGTTCATGTAATCACTGAATGCAGCTAAGCAGGGTATTTGAACCTAGGAAGATTGCTATAGTTAAGCAAAATATGATAGGGATTGTAAGAAAGGAGCAAATTGCAGGGAACTCTGTATAACAGTTTCTTCACATTCCCTTTGTCTCGCTACTGGGAAACAGTTTCCAGATTATGTTAGAGCAAAATCAAACTATGTTGTCAAATTACTTTGAAAAACTAGCCAAGAGCAATTTACATTTAGCAATGTGAGATGCTGTGCCACTGAGAAATAGCAGGAGCCACATTGGAAGGCCCACTATTTAGAGATGGGTTTAATCCAAATTAAAAGATAATGAGATGACAAATTTGTTTCCCTGTCTCGATGCTATCCTTTCATAGATGCCAAGATGAAGATATCAGGCATACCAGGATTTAAATTTCACCATAAATTTTTACTTTCTTTTATATAGAATATAAAAGCTAACTAGTTGGCAGGCGAAAGAGCAAGAAGCACCAACATGAGCACAATCTATGGATTTGTCTTCATATCCAGCCAGGATGCTTGTTTGTGATATACAAGTCTGTGGTTCCCTTAACAAAAGTGGCTCTAAACGCCAGTGCAGAGAAGCAGTCGTTCTACAGCAACATCAATAAGATTGGTTTCCTTTTTTTTTCTTCCCAGCAGTGTGGGTTTTATAAGGAGATGCATAAATAAAATAATGGGTGTGAAAACCCCTGTCAGTAGACCATTATACCAAAGAAAAAAAACCCCAAAAAACAACAAAACAAAAAACCAAACCAAACCAAAACATATTTTATTCATCCAAATGAATGCAGAGATCTGAAAAGGAAGATGGAACTTTTAGCATTTCTTCTCTTTTCAGGAAATTCAGGTTTATCCTATGTTATCCATAAGTATTTCTAAACATCTTTATCTCTAATTCAAAACATATAACATTTGTTTCAATGTAATTTATTTCAAGGTCATTTAAACTTCTACCAGTTGTATCCAAACAATACATCACTCATACTGTTACCAGCTTTCTAGAAGAACAGAATAAAAAAACCCACACAATATAGATAGACATGTTAACTCTCACAGTTACATGAGTATGAACTTTTAGGTACTTAGTACATAAGTTTATCATCCATTCATGACTGCAATGTAATATTCAGGTATCCAAACCTGATGCCACACAGTTAGCCAAACATGATTGTGAACAACAGCTATGCAGCAATAGCTATAGAAGTATTTTAATGTTTTTTGTTTACACTGTTACTGTACTTGCTGGAGTACAGTAGCCTTGTGAAAATGAGTGCATATTAAAAAAAAAATATATATATATAAAGCAAGATAAATGCCTAACAATTGTATCTAACTTAGAATGATAGCTTCACACTTCTTCCTACGTTCTCTCAATCATCATGAAAGTGATCACCATTAAGACTGTAGCATTAAGGAAAAATTCTGCTTTGGCTTCTCATCCCAGGTTATTTTGAGAGCATTACAACAGACCTTTTCACTGTTTTCCCATTTTAAATGTCCTCTTGAAAAAGGGAATCACATTCATTGTATTCTGTCTGGCTAGCTGGAATATCGACTTGGAGGTAAGTTTCCCAAGCTATCAAGCTCAAGTGGAGTTGGGGATGTAAGTTTGTGAAATGACCATGGTACAAGCCACACATCTCTCTTCAAAGCAAATCTTAGTACCATCTGCTCACTAAGGGCACATATTAACACTGAAGCCAAGCATTTGAAGGTTAGACATCGTGGTACCAGCAGTGCACAACTGAATCCACCACATGTGGGCTTCTCTGTCTGTCTTCTCAGGCCCTCTCTATGTCTTGGGGGTTCTACGAAGACAAACACATTACTGATTTTAAGATGCTAAATCAATAATGATAGAGAGGGACACAATCTAACTAAGCAGGACAGAGCATTGAAAAACTTCTACAGACAGGGTAGCAGGACTGGGCCAAGCCAAAGGAGATCAAGCAAGAGAAGAGGCCTCCTGGCATATATGTCCCATCTATCCAAAGTCCTTTTAACCTACGAGTTACTTATTTTAGTAGTGGGATGTTATAGTGTCAGGAGCTACTGACATTTTGAACAACCTGAAAATCCCTTTAAACAGTCTGCAAAATTCTGATTAACATCCACACATCCCTACACCTTTTCTTCTTTAATTAAGCATACCCCATCTGGGTCTGAAAGTCATCTGGAAGCAACACTGCACACCTGAAGTCATATTATAGAGGATCATGTCTCTGGTATTTACCGGGAAAGTGAAGCAACACAGAATTATCATAAAATTTCAGGGTTGCAGTCATCCTGGTCTCATCATGTAGTATTGTAGGAGCAAGTTTATAGAGAGGTTGAAGTTTTAAGGGCAGGCTGGTTATCAATTTGTTCCAAAGTTTTTATTGTGCTAATGAACTGTAACAGCTCTAATCTATTTTTAGATGGTGGCATTTCCAGTCTCTTCTGCTCCTTAGTTCAAAACCCATAATGTGGATATAATATACCACTTTTCTACCTCACAGGATCCATTGTGGCATTTTGCAATGGTGCAAACTAAGCATATAAAAAACCTAGGCAGGAGAACAGCAATATATACAAACACTACTTTAGGAAATCTCAAAAAAACTGATTGCTGGATAACTGAAAAGTACTGGGAAAAAGACTGCTCTGCCTTTACTTTTTCTTATTACAATAAGAAAACCAGTTTAATAGTCCATGTCAAAGATAGGCACTTGGCTAGATGAGAACTTTGTTCTGACCCAGAATGGCCATTATATTCTTCCCTCAGGTACTGCAAGGACTAATATGGTGCAAAAGAACAAGAGACAAGGAAAACAATTACAATCTATACAATTTATTTTCACATTCCTAATTATTCTTTTACAAAGTGTATACCAATTACCCCTTCCTGCTTCTCAATCCATTATTAACTGGTTAATTACACAAAGCAGAAGCAGATGAGATGGGAGCTGAAAGATCTGAAAAGGAGGGTGAATTGAGGCTAAATTCACATAGGAAAAAGGTTGCAGCTGTCATTTTAAAAGATGGTACCTTCAGACCTGCTCTATGGCTGTGTTTCCTTATGCTATATGTCCCTAGCAAAAAGAAAACCAAGTAACACTGAGTTCATACCACATCCTCGGTGGGTCCTCTGAGTCTCATCTCCTATGGACAGAGAGCATTGGAAACAAAGGCACATTTTGGATCTGTTGGCTACTGGAGTAGCCAGTGTAGCAAATCTTTCTCTTTTACCTGGTCTCTCGTCCAGCTCTACCATCCCCAAAGAGATAATTCAGTTCTGTTAGAATGGTTTTAGTCACTACATAGCATTGCCCATACAAGCAACTTCTGCTACCCCTCTGAATTAGTTCTTTTATTTCCTGTATCCACACCACATTTTCACCCCATCCCAAAGGTGGGAAATCTGGACTGTAAACTTTATTCTTTCATTTATTATTATTAACAACTAACTAATTCAGACAGGCCAAAAATCAGTTACAAAGATTCGATTTGGACATATCTCTGATCATACACAAGGCCCATACAAATCAGGTTCATTCTCCCTGAAATCAAAAGAAATGCTACTGGTGACAGCAGCAGAGTCAGGATTTTACCTCTGGGAAGAATTATAGATAGCAGGAGGCAGCCCTCTGCCATTCTACATCAATTGCTTGCCACAGCCCTGGCTAAGCTTTTTAGCTAGTCAAAGCACACGGCATTTTAGAGGAGGTCTCTGAACAGCTCAATTGGAAGCCAGCTCAAGCCATGGAAAACTGGCTCTCACTCAACAACTTAGATAGAATTTGAATGTGGAGTTTTTGAGCTGAAAACTTATTCTGAGAAGTTATCATGCCCCCTGATCTCTCTTAAAGACACTGAAAAATAGTCTTCCTCAAGGCTTCTCTCCTGTATGCACATCTGTCCCTCTCCAATTAGACTTCAGTCCATTAGGTATTACTAATCCACACACATCTGTGAACTGAAAAATAATCTATTTCTACAAGCAACAAAGCAGCCCACGAAGAACTCGTATACAAATATTGAGCACAATCAGATTTAAACAAATATAGAAAATTTAGCTTTTAGTTGCCATAGAGCATCTTAAATTTTAAGCAAAGTCAGTAAAAATAAGGGCTTGCAAAAACAACCTGTGACAGACTGCTGTAGCAGGTCGAGATTTTTTATGTCCCTAGCAATCTCTTCTGCCTTCTCTGCGAGTCCCCTGCCTCCAGAACACCAGGGATGGCCCATTAGTTTAAGCCATCAGGGAAGCAGATTTATTTCAAGGCACTGAGGTATGAATGGGGCTATTGAGGTGCAGGCACATACCTGCCCACTGGCGGGAGGTTCGGAATATGAGGCAGCAAAGAGGGGCAGACTGCAAGGGAGAAGGGGGTGAAATGCTGTACTACATCCAGCCTTGCTCATCTGTCAAAGCCCACATACACACCTCATGGGTTCTTGGATGGGGTTTTGACCCTTTCAGCCCAGACAGGCACATCACCACGAGTGCATCTCATGGTTTCATTCCCAAGAACTGAAAATACTGGGAGATGGGTATTTGTCACTGGTACCACCTTGGAGACTTGAAATTGTTACATTTTTTTTGACCTCTGATTATTCACTTGGACCCTGAAAATGCAGGTTTGCATCCCTGCTTCCTTCAAGCTTTTATCAGTCTCCCTCATGTTTCTTCCTAGCAAAGCCCACAATTCTGCCAAAGTAGTTAAAATGCTCGGGCAATGGCAGTGACTGTTTAAAATATAAAGGGATAGATATGATTAGCACTGCCAAACATTTTTTAAATGGACTAGACAAGCCCCAGGCATATTTGTACCTGAGATTGCTTGGTCTTTCTACTGTTGTGCCAGGTAGATCTGCTTGTTTCAATTGTTCCTGAGGCAGTAACCCTCAGAATGCATTCATACTGTTCTCTGCTTTGCACTGACACTTTTTCCAATCACCTATCTAATAGTCATCATTTCCACTCTTAAAAATACACTGTGCAGTCAAGTCCTGTATTTATTTCCAGACAGAAAACGAAAGTCTTGTCTTGTCCAAATTACCTAAGCTGCAGGTGAATTAGCTAAAGGGTGTTTGTGGTTGGTTTATTCCAGACTTTACTATTTCTACTATTTACTAGTAGCAATAGGATTTACATGTGCAGAGGATCCCCACAAAACTGAGACTTTGCATTACTCAGTCAGTAGTAAAAAAATTCCTAGTGCAAAGAGTTAACAGAAGAAAAAACAGGGAGGAAAGGTGAAGAAGGAATCATCCTCATCAAGGAGGTGAAATGGTCTCCCCCAGATAATGTAAGTCAATACCCATGAAGACCTGGCTCACGGGAATCTCTTATCACAGACAGTGGTTAAAGGTCCTGCTTCTTCCAGGGTCAGATTGTAAAGAATTGTCCTCAAGTATACAGGATTAACCCACAAACTATCATTAAAGAAATAAAATCCCCCACAGTGGGATCATATACAATAATTACTGGCAGAGCAAATCTTTATTCCAGCATTGAAATGAGTTCTACTCTTTCAAAAATACGTTTCATGTGAAAGTTCCTGACTGATTGTTTTATGCCTGCCTCGAAGGAGTCTGCTGTACAGACGTTTCAACCTTGAAATCCCCTTTCCACTCCTGTTTTTTTTTTCTTCTTCCAGCTTCGCTTCACTACCATATATGAAACCTCACCTCTTGGTCAGAATTGCTCCAGCTGAAGAGGGCAAGGATGACTCTGCCCCTCTGGAGCCAGTTAGGAGATATTTTGACCGAAGCATCTTGTAATACTTTTTTTTTTTTTTTTTGATTTTGGGTTTTATATGTTACAATATAGAAAGAAAGAAAGGATATTTTTCAAATGCCAAAAAGATCATAACGTTTTTTAGTTTGTTTTTCCTTTGCCAGAGGGACTAAGCCCATGTTCACTTCAGTTTCTCATGTTACAATTTGTTATATTGTCACTGAAGGCTCAGAAAAAGCTCTTGTTTGCATTTCCTTAATTAGCCTTTAACTTGTGAAGGCAGAAAGAAAAGATTTCAATGAGTTTTAAGGACTGCCATTTCTGTGGCAACAGTCATGAACAGGGATAACATAGGTGACAGTAGACCCCTCTGAGCCCTCTCCCATCCTCTGGGAAAATAAGTAATGGATGGGGTGTCAGAAGCCATTTGCTGCAGATTTGGGGTGTGGTGGGGTGTTCTTTTCCTGATGCAACTACCCTCCCCTTTACCCGTATCTTCAAAGGGGACTGGGTATGAACGCAATTGATTAATAAATAAGCATTTTATGGAACTTGCCCATCTCCCTTTTTCAGAGAAGGCAGTCTCACCGCCCGACGACAGGAACATCCTACTTTGCTTTGTAACAAATAATTGACTCTTATTGTGGTTTTATGAACATGTCCATTTAGGCTATCAAGCAGCAGGGTATATAGGCTCATAATTGACTTAAATATGTGAAAAGTACCACTAGCTAGAGTTTGATAACATCAAAGTAATGTACAAATTGATATGACTGGCGCACATTGGAATACAGAAAGTCACTATACTGGGTCAGACTTCCCCTTCCCAGTGTTGTCCCCTTTCCAGCTGCTATCAGATCCTATACAGCCGCCTTTCCCATACTGGTAGTCACAAATGCAAAGATCGGTATAGAATGAATACCAGAAGGATCAAGATGGATCAGAAAAAGCTTACCAAAAAAAAAAAAAAAAAAAAAAAACTGAATTATGGAAAGAAAAGGCTAAAACTTAAGAAAGTTTATTGCTGGCAGTAGGTCAGTCCTCGCGGGTGGTGGAATGAGAAGTAGTTGTAATTATCAGCTCCGCATGTTTGTAGTCATTAGGGATTGCTAACTACCTTTAATCACGGCTATGGTTCAGTTCCCTCAGGGCAAGGGAGCAAGCATTTACACCTGCAGCTGGTAATTACAGCTCCTTTCACTCCCCTGCCATGAAGGGATGGAGCTGCTGCTGGCAGTGAGCAGCTGGGAAAGTGGTGGTGGAGACGATGCTCATCCAGCCAGGCCCGAAGGAAACAGTTGGGATGCAGGGCTGTAGAACATGGGAATAATGTAGGCACTCAAATGTGAGATAAAACATGCCTCGCCTTAAGTTTTCTCTAGACTTCTAAAAGTTAAAGACAAGATAAAGTCATGAAGTTTGATATAGTTTCAAACCAGAACGTGCTCGTTTCAAATTACAGTGTTGTTTAAAAAAAAAAAAAAAAAAAAAAAAAAAAATATATATATACTTGTTTGTATGTATGTATATACACATATACTTATGTACGCACATAAGTATAAAATGTTAATATATTTGCATTAAGAGATCCTGTGCAAACTAATATTTTATTTTTTACCATAAAAATAACATTTCTGTGAAATTTAATTTAAATTGATGAGATTTGCAATTTAAATTTATATCAATTATGATTTTTCATTGTCATTTCATTGTTATACGGATAACACCATGCCCAAGTCAACCCTTCATCTCAAATTTTTAAGTACCTTAAAGTATGGAAAAGTTGAAGTAAGAAAAGTTAGTTGCAAAAAATGAAAGTATATTGAAAACTTTTGTCACGTAAATTGGCCAAAATATTTTCTACTCAATCTTCAAGCAGTGTGAGTTGAGGTTTTAACCTTTTAGAGGTGAAATGATCTTCTCCCTAAAAGATGAAAACTTCTGGAAGTGATATGGACTAAAATGGGCAGAAGAAAAAAACCTAGAACAATCAGGACAGAACTTATTTAAGGTATAGAGACCATTAGGAATATGTTTACTATGTGTTCCTTCTCCTCCAAGTCAGTTGTGGTGTAAATTGGCAGAGTTGTGAGCAAAATTAGGCCCACATGACAGCTGGTACGTTTCATCAGGAGCTCAAACTTCCACAGAGGAGCTCTGAATGGCAACACCCATCACTGGGCTAGCACTTGTAGACCCCTATATTATAGTTACATCTTCTGGTCACAGACCACAAGAAGGTTGTGGTGGTGTTGCCTTAGTAGAATCCAGTAGGTATGTTGCAGGCTGAAACATTTTGTCATTTCCCTGCTGGCCTGGGCAGAAATAAAACCAGGTGTGACTCAACCTTTCACTTCTTGTGGAATTCATAGGAGCATTGTGAATGTGACAGACGCTCCATGCAGACATGATAGGCATGAAAGTGTTAATCATACTGAGCTTCTGAAGAAGAGGAGCAGAATCCTCATAAATGTCTCTCTGAGCCATTATCTAGTACACAATCTAGCTCCTCCTGACCCTGAGTCTAAAATATTCACAACAGAAAATGAAAATATTTCTGATTAGTACAAATGGGTGATTGAAAGTCCGTGTGATGCATGGTAGTTTAGTCACATCCAATGAAAAGATAACTTATTGCTTCTAGTGATCTTTTCCTGGTCACCATAGTATACAAGTATTTATAATTATATGCATATATGTTGATTCAGTAAAAAATAATAATTTCAGGAATATGTCATAAGACTGTTTAGAGTTGGGCCAAGGTTTGAGGATTCCCCTTAAAAAGTACAGCAGTAACATATAAGCCTTTAGCAAAGGTTAAGTAAAGCCAATTTTCATTTGGGTGAAAGCATTTTATTTATTATTAGCAATAGATTTGGCAAAATGTTCACTTTGCTACTAAAATGAGAACAAGGCGAAAAAACCACCAGCCTCCCCAAGAAAAGAGCTTTATAGGCAAGTCCAGAGTGCTGTTATTATGAGCTGCTCCAACAGCTAAACTCATAGGTCATAACTTATTGAGGAAGGGGACAAAAAATGAACCAGCCTCAGCAATGAAGGGGTTAATTATTAGACCTGAGTTAAAGGTGTCCTCACAAGTAGGCACTTCATCAAGCAATGGAGTCAGGAAACAAGGGAGAATAGATGAAGGTGCTAGGGATAATAATGATGGCAAGTAATGATTTCCCTAGAGATGATCTGATCTATGGCCACAAGCAAAGAAAAAAGGCTAGAAAGTACTATAACATTACCTTGGAGTACTTAACAGACTCGAAAGCAGTAACCTGATGTCAAAAAAGGCCCATCACCCTGCTCATTTTAGGTAAAAGAGTTATGCCAAAGTACAAGAGGGGAATGCAAAATTCACATCTGAAATTAAACAGCTGAAAGGTATGATTTAACAATGCTTGAAACTCAATAAGCCAAAGATAAACAGCAAATTAGATGACTCAATGTCAGGAGGAAAAAACATCTTCCATCGATCCCATTGTCAAAAATTAATCTGCCTGAGAATGCCCTCTGCTCCAATCCCAGAACTGATGAAGAGTGGAGGAATAGAGTAAAACCTATGTACTAGTGCTTCACCTTCAGGCTAGACCCTGATTACAATCTCCTGTGAGACATTTCAGCATGAAGCGCCTCTCATGTTGGGACTGCAAAATTAAATTGCGATCAATACTTTACAAAAATAATTGGGGAAAAATGTTCAGAAGTCAGAGCTGTGCTATGTGGCCAACAAACATATGAAAGTTGGTGGGGGCTTTTTGCTGTGGGTTTCTGGGTTTGTTTTTTTTCCCATTCCTCCTTACCTTATCTTTCTGGGGGTTATTCTTCAGGATAGATCAGTTCAAAGGTGTCTCTTGATAATAGTGTTCTTAGAATAGTTTCACTCACCTTGTTAGGGAATTTCAGAAGCAGCAAAGCATTTACAGTGTACTAAGTGCATTATATTAATGCTGTGTTTTGAATCTCTGCCTTGCCTCTTATTTCTTTGTTGTTGTTTCAATATAAATTTGTATGCTTTTAATTACTTCTTAAATGACTGACGACTGTTGTGGCAAACCATTTAATATTTTTAACTGATAGTGTTAAAAAGAATTAAATTCACGCAGAAGCAGGGATGCCTAAGAAAACACAGTGTGCACCTTGTGTTTCAGTAAAATCTTTCCTGAAGATGTTAGCACTTTCAGAAACCTAAATGTCAAGATCCAAAGTTAAATTTAGAGTAAAATATGCTTAAATAAAGTCTTCAGCAATTCCTACTGCAGATTCTGCTACTTTTCCGGTTTTGAAGTGTCCCCATCTTTTGCTTATAGTGACTCTTAAAACTCACACACACACACAAACTGGAAGAAAGAAATGATTTTTAATTTCTGACTCTCATAATCAATAGAAATGGAGAGAAAGCATGAGCAAAATCAGATGCTGTTCAATTTATTGCAGGGTTCTGTGTGTATGCACAGTTGGCAACAGATACTCTAGAACTTCTTGGCAGGTTTAGAAGTGTACTTAGGATAAGCCAAGCAGTTTGGGTGTTAAGATGTGCTACAGGATGTATCAAAAAAGGAAGTGCTCGTAACAGGTTTCAATAATGTTACTGTACAACAAAATATGTCAAGGAAGGGAAGGGAAGGGAAGGGAAGGGAAGGGAAGGGTCAACATGTCTCATTAATTTATGTTGGGGAAGGGAGCACAGCCTGGTGTGGATGCTCAAGAATTTTTTTGATGTAGTCATCAGCCACTTGCTTGTTATTGGCAGTGAGATCTTAAATGACAGTAAACCTCTCCATCTTTTTTTTTTTTTTAATGTATGTATTTTAAATGCACAATGCAATGAAACAAAACAACTCAATGTAAATAATAAATGTACATTATAATCACAAAAACTGTATTTTTCAAGACATAAAACACAGCAGGAGGTGTGGTTATCTTAAGGAGGAGGGAAAGGGGGAATCAATCCTGAGGGATTTTATGAATCATAGCCAGATGTCGATAATCCCCCAGAGGTGTGATTATCTCATGACAACCACTTTCATTGGAGTTGTCTTATTGCAACCACCACAAAAAAAAAAAAAAAAAAAAAAAAAAAAAAAAAAAAAAAAAAAAAAAAAAAAAAAGCTGCTGGGAAGGGAAGGAAAGAGAAAACATAAAAAGTGTAAGGTTTGAATACTGAGCATCTTCTTCAGCACAATTTCTGTGTCTTCACATAATCATTTCCCTTTTCTTGATCTTCAACTACAACAGTCAAAATTTTCCCTAAATCTAGATGGGTTTACTTTCATCTAAAAAAAAATACCTAAGTGAGTGATAGTGTTACAATTATCCTGGGGCAGATTCTCAACCAATTTCTCTTGTCACAGTAAATGGCACACTTATCAACTCCTCTAGTTTCATCTAGCAGAGGTCAAAACTGAAATAAAGTTTTATAGTATTGGTGTCTTGCGAACATGGCTCAGAAATGAAGTTGGGTGATTATTTCACCTACAGTGTAAACCCAGAAAAATGTGTCTACTTACTAATCTTTTTAGAAGATTAGAATTTGTCACCATTCTTGCAAATCTTTTGAGAAAAACTGGACTTGATTTTTCTTGGCTTCTCTGGCTTTTCTCTTTTGTAGGATACAAGACACTGAAAGACTTTCAGACTCCTGAACTATCCAACACTAAAAAAATACTATTCTCAAGAAATGTTTTTACTCTGAATTTGGGTCTGGAAAAAACAAGCACAGCAGAATTATCCCCAGCAGAACTCAGTGACATACCCTCTCTTTCCCAATAAAGAATGCATCAGATTCTATACATTTAATGCAATTAAATATGGACAAATGTGCTACCTTTATTCTGATACCATTGCTGGTCAAATTAGTTGAGTAGAATCAGGTGTCTAGAGATTTTGCAGTTTGGTTTCTCAGAAGAGTAACATCTGTGGGGAGAATCCTTGTGCTTTAAACCTATGTACTAATCCTGCAACAAAAAGACTAAACAGCATGCAGGAAAATATTTATTCCTTTGTTTACCTACGGGGTTCATTTTAATAGGCTCAGAAATACACACACACACACACCCCAAGTGCTCAAAAACCCTCCAGAAGCAATTCTGTTTTAAGAATTCATTCTAGACAAGAACAAAGCTGAGTTTACACTCAGCTTCCCAATACCCAGAGAGGTCTCTTTCTATAGCTGCACATACAGCCTTCTACACACACACACACACACAATTTTGCAAATGTCAGAAACTGGATCTTCTGTACTTGAAGGGAAAAAAAAAAGTCTAAGGAGACAAGACCATTTGGCAACACCTGTTACAACATAATTATTTTATGGATATTTTATAGCAGTATATAGAGGTCCTAAATGATATCTGAGCTTCTCAGTGGTAGGTGTTATACATACTAAGAGATGATCACTTCCCCCAGGAAGTTTATAAACTACATAAATAGCAAAAAGATGAAGCCAAGAGGAGCATTATTATCTTTAGTTTACATATAGAGAACTGAAACATGAAGAGATTAAAATCTGAAAGTCCCACGGCAAGCTTGTGGCAAAGCAAAGTTCTCCTAAATCATAATCCATTGCTATCTCTTTCCTCTAAATCACGTCCTTTGCAAAACAAGGAGCTGCTTGAATTCTACGTGTGAAGCAAAGCTTGGGCAGTGAGTGACAGAAAGAAACACCGATGTATAACTGACATGCATCCTTTTCAGCCACAGATCTCGAAGAGAATTATGGAGATGGTAATTCTCTCCTTTTTACAAAGTGGGTTGCTCAGTCAGAGGAGATCTGCAGCTTCACAGGAGAGATTGAACCATAGCAGTGTTGAAGTCTAACAGTGTCTTCTAGTGAAATGTCTTCTAACGAGATAATCATGATTTCCATCATCCTGCAGAGTCTCATAGCAATGAAATAGTTTAGCCATGGTGACTCCTGCAGTGGTTTCAGAAGATGCAGCTCAGGACTAAGGAAGAGCGACAAGAGAAAGTAATTTTTTTACACCTCCTGGGCACTAGGTCTATGTCTTTCCCCACTCTAGTATAAATTAACATACCTCAGAAAGGCTTCTCCAATTCACTGTGCCTTTGAACGACTTGTGATCAGACAGAACAGTGGAGTGTTCTGCCCCCCTCCCTTTTGTCCCAGTCAAAGGAATAGTTTGGGGCCATCATGCCAAACATATGCTACATCCTTCTGGTAAGGTGTATTCCACCCAGGCTGATCAATCTAACCCTGTGGCTCCTATCCAGCAGCTGAGACAGCACAAAGCAATCTACACCGGGGCCCAAAACTGAGTTCATTGTCTCTCATTGTGGCCAATTTCTGGTCAAAGGGACATGACAAACTTTTAGATTTTCTGTCTCTTTTATACAGAGGCCTAATCTCATCTGCCTTGAACAGTCTCTGTCTTTTAAATTGACTATTTTCTTGATAGTGCTAGAGGCAGAATCAGTAGCAGCCATTTTATTTACCATAGGAGGGACGAATTTGAAAAAGTCCTACAACTCTGTTTTTAGAATGCTGGGTATAATTGCATGCTGGTCATAATTTTTTTAAGAAGTTGCTGCCACATGTATATATGGTTATATCAGGAAGAGTTATCAGATTGGGGATGTCACCTCTTGGTTTATTTTCTTTTCTGGTTGGTTTCCTAGTAAAGAACTTTCTTTTTTCTGTATAAGGAGAGATCAGAAAGAAAATGAGAATGAGAAAAAAGAATGACAATGAGAAAAAAATCAGGAAATAATGGCAGCATTACTCCATATTATTCCCTTGAAATTAGCTCTAAGTCACAAACCAGTCATTAACTCATTTGACCTGTTACTCTTTGAAAGATAGGTTCCAGTTTAGGTTTCAACCTAAGACTTCAGTATTTTCATCACTGACATAATCATAATTGTATTCTATATTTCTAAAAAGACATAAATGAGAGTGAGAAAGATTATAGAAAAAAAAGAAAAAGCATTTTCAAGGTAAGCCAAATGTTCATAAAATCGGCTCTTGAGAACTCCAAGAAGTAAAAAAGCAGTCGGTAGCAGCAGTAGTAATGATCTGAAACATTAAAATTAAATATACACACTCAAGACATCACTGTATCATGTGCTTAAAGTGTTGGGTTCAAATGCTAATTGGAGTATAAAATGAGAAATCCAAACACAAGTCAATTTTGAAAAGAACGTGAATGTATTTATCAAAAAGATTTCAAAATGTTGATGTGAAACCTCCTGGGATTGTTATGGATACACAGAAGATATGAACATAAAAACATAATTCATCTGTTCAAATTCCAATTCCACTCTGGTTATTTCAAGCTGCAACACATATCTGCTCCTTGCCACTCTTTTTTTTCTCATTTTTTTCAATGACGAGGAGCATCTACATTTTAACTGACCCAGGCAGACTTTCTGAGTCCTGCATCAGTGTTGGTAAGGAAACAATCAGCTGAATGCATGAGAAACATGGGATCACTTCCCTGCTTGAAAGGTTATGGAAATAAGACATACTTGTTGCTGCTACCCAGCACTGCAGTCACAGAGGAGGGCAGAGTTTGGTCACCTCCCAGGCTCTTGTCTCCAGAAGAGGCAGCAGCCCACAGCTCCTGTGGGGTTTGGGATTCAGCCTGTCCGCCATCCTCAGCCACACCACTCAGACCACTGTGGTGGACATGCCAAAGCCTCACTACCAGTGGTAGCATCCTGTGGTAGCACAGGCTCCAGCAAAGATTTTTCTCCTGTCAGTATCGAGACTGATACTGTACACAAGCTGGCAGTGACTCCAGAGTAGTCAAAACCAAAATCCTTCATAAGACAGAGCTTTCTTCAGGGTCCTACAGCAACCCTTCCAAATATGGATTTACCATCCTTGAAGGATTCTGCTATTTCAGAATTTTTTTTCTTGAAATGGAACAAAGCATCAAAGTCTTTTCACAGAACAAAGGGCATCTCAGATTATTTAAGCGTGGGCTAAATAATGTACTGAATCATGAAGATCACTATTAGCTGAAGAGATCAGCATACAGAAGGTATACATGGAGGTTGTGAAAAGGCAGAAAATTTTACCTATGTTGAAATGAAAAGTTTACCTTAAGTTTTTCTAGTGGAAAATTCAATTGAAATAATTTTTTTCCTGTAGTAACTACCTCTTCATTGAATAAAAGAGGAGATGATATAAATGACATGTTTAGGATCTGGATCAGTGCCATCACGTGAATATTCATACTCAGCCAGTGACTACCATACACCATCTCCAGTGAACGAAGGAGAGCTTCCATGCAAAACCTGATGTGATCAAGCCCATAAAGGCCACATCTTTGCAATATCCATCTATTAGAGAAGTTACGACTGCATTAATTTTCCCAGAGTCCAAATAAAGAGCACTTGATGGTGTAGCTTTAAAGGTCTTTCAGGTAGGCTTGTTGGTTGGTTTTTTTGTTTTTTGCTTTATTTGTGGGTTGGTTTTTTTTCCTCAGTGAATATGTATACATAGTTTGCACAGGGAATACAGGATATAAGGCACAGTTAGTATGCTTCAGCATATGGTGAAACCATATGGCTCACTGGTTTTATGCCGTTACCAATTTTTTTTAATTTATTTTAAATTATGTGATTCACGCTATTAGTTGAGACCTCTTTAATTTAAATGGCTATAAATATGATATAATAACCATGCTTAATTCTTAAAATATTATTTATTATTATTTGGGGTTAAGGAGTGTTCACAGAACAGGGAAAAAAAATGGACCCAATTTCCTATGGAAATAAATGAACAAAGCAATTTAATCAGAGAACTGTGTTTCTATCATACAGAAACGTTTGATTTGTCATGCAGATTCTGAATTCCTATTCCTCTTAGGAAGTGAAAAAAACTCTGCAGGAGTTTAAAAAAAAAAAAAATCAATTAGAATAGAGGTGTGGGAAATCTTAGTTTCTTGGTTCACTGTCCAGTAAGTCACCAAAGAGTGAAAAAGCCAGAAAACCTGACCATGCGCTGATGAGGAGCCTGGAGAGGGAGAAAGGAGAAAAAGGTAAAATGCCAGTTCCAAGGGGGCAACTTTGTTTCTATTTGATTGGCACATTTTGATCTAAAATGTTCCCATCATAAGCTGTGAGAACAGGAATGCAATAGAATTTTTTCCCTAATTTTTACGCTATTAAAAATTCAGTTAGAATTACACTCCAGAAGAAGGAATAATCATATGGTAAAGAATAACAAAAAATATAATCCTTTGTGTTATTATTCACGATTCTATAATAAATAAGCTCATTAGATCACAGTCCAGTTTGCAGTACACTGGTGTCAGCCACCTCAAACTACTCTCTCTCTGTTGATTCTCTTTTTTCACTGTTTTTCTCCTAAAGAGTCAGGAACTTGATTGAACTGTGAAATCTCATACACTTTTTGATCAGAGACTTTCTGGTTGTCATTGCCTTTTCTGTGGGAGAGAGGTGACAGTTCCCCTTTGGACTGCTACCTAAGGAGATCAGATGCTTGGTCTGAAATCCCTACTTCAGCACAGACTTCTAATGTGAGCTTAAATATGTCACTTTGCTTTTTTTGTACCTCAATGCCTTAACAGTAGCAAAGGAATCAGAGCACTTCCCCAGCCCTAAGGGCTCGACTGTGGGGTGCTCCAAGGCCAGGGGGACAGGTAAGTAGCTCAGCCAGGTGCAGGACTTTGATCTCCAGAGTTATCAAGCTAGCATTTCAGAAGCACTTAATTCACAATGAGAAATTTTAATATTTTTAAGAAACGCTTCACTTTTTTTCTTTTTTTTAATAGAAGTTTTATCATTAATTCTTTAAACATCTTACATAAACCCACATACAAGTTTCAGGACTTGATCTTATTTTCTGCCTTTTACTGTAAACTCTGTTTTGGTGCAACATGAAGTTTGACCAAGAGGCATAACACCTATGCTGCCAGCAAGTCTGTGGATGTTGATATGCCAGGCAGGAGGTAGGTGATTTTTCTGGAGACATTGCTCACTTTCTCTAAGGGAATATATGAAATAAAAAGGTATAGAATGACCTTGCACTAATAAGCCTCTGCCTCGAGACAATGATTAAACCTGGTAGCGCAAGGGTTGGTTTATGAGTAATATCAGCCAAGGCACTAATGAAAGTATCCCATTAAAAAAATGTATAACTTAGGCACTTGTCTGCACTGAGAAATTTGGTCACTGCTGTTCCTGCATTAATGTGGTCTGAAGTACAAACAGAAGGGAAAATCTAGGTATTGCAACTGACTACTGTTTTTAACAAAGCTAATCAGACAGAGGTCCTGCACACTTTAACAGGAGTGGAATCTAGGTGAGAAATTTGCATTTTGAACTTAGTTCTAGATCAAGGACATTATTGTCCAAAGGGTTCTCATCACCAATCTAGCTGCAATACTACTGCCAAGTAGCACTTCAGCTCGTATACTATGACTTTAACTGTTTGGGTTTTTTTCCTGCAAAATTGTCAATGCACGCATTCAAAATGTTATTCTTATATAATATAATAATATAATAGGAAAGGATCCATGTGAAACATGTGCACCAGCCTGGGTCAGAAATTAAGTTGTTTCTTTGTTTTCTTCATTAAGGTTATTCTGAACACAAATTAATTTCCTCTCTTCATCTGAAAGTTTCCATAGAAAAATAGACTCAGCTACTTCTGGTAAGGATTAACACATACCCACAGATCTGTTGTGCATGCACAGCAGGTGTGATGAGTCCAGGCCATGCCAGGGTTACTGCACATCCAGTACCAAAGCTACTACCTCTAAATGGGGAAATTCTGAACAGCTTGTAGGCAACCAGCAAGGCAACTGTAAAATCAGTGTGGCTGTAGAGAAATTTCTCTAATGGCAATGTACTCATACATGAGAATAAGATGTCAAGACATATAAAATAGATTTCCTTTGAAGTTCAGTGGCACCATTTTGAATGGTAGTATTTCAGTTGCCCACTTAAATCTTCCAGTGCGTAAGTGAAAAAAGCCTAACAAAAATATAAATCTATTTTCATATGGCTAGAACATTAGGAAAACCACTCCTTTTTATTATCTACACATTTTTGAGAATCTTTTTTTTTTTTTAAACAGAAAAAAATCGGTGGGAAATTCCAAGCAGCTGCAACATAGTCCCTGCCTAGAACAGAGCTATAACAGTGGTTATTTCCCACTCCTTGGAGATTAAGTCACAAGCAAGCTAACAATTTTTGGAATAGAAAGGTAAGAAAACAAATATTTTGGTTGCAGGGCAAAAAAAAGGTACACTAATGTATTTTTTAAGAAACTTTATTTTCTATACAGTAGAGTACATATATTAATTCCTTTGATCAGGGAAAGGTTGATGTTATCTATCCTTTGCTACAAATATTAAAGCAATTTTTAAAGTGATCTGAGACACAGCAGAGTGGAAAGGCATTTTAAAAAGTAAATGAGAACCAAAGAAGAGTTCTTTGTATAATTCTGACTCTTACCAAGGACTTGGACATATCTTTTCAAACAGCAAAATGAAAGATCCCGCAGTTTCTGAGATTTTCTACATTCAGTTGCAGAAAAATCGCTAAAGTAGAAGAGTATCTATCTAAAAGGACAGAAGATCAAATTTATTTTCTGACACAAGGAGTCTTTTTGCAACTAGCCATAAAACTTAAAGCAAAGCTTCAAAAAAATATCAGGAGATACAAACAGCCACTCTATTTCAGGTCAATCTTACAAACTCGAATCAGTGGTTTTCCTACAACCGTGTAAAACAACCTCCAGAATGTGGATTTTCTGTGTTCAGATTTGATTTGCAGACACTTTCTCATGCTCTTGGACTTGCACAGGGAATAAACTTTAACTACCCTGTTTTAACTTAGTCCTCATCAAGATAGGACTCCAGGTCTTTATTTTAACAAACCAAGACGGAAATTATCAGATAAATTCATTAGTCAGCACTCTGTACACATACTCCGAGGTCAGTATGAAATGTATCTTTATACCATGAAATGCTTATTCACTTACCAGCCACTGAGCACACCAGAACATCCTCTCGAGGTCATTGAACTAATAAGCTTTGTACCTTGGACGAAAGGCATATTATTAGTGCTGTGTCATCATTTCCCCTTTACCTTCTACTCAGCCCCATTGGTGGTTGGCAAAGATTTTATCAGTGGGACCAAAGTGAGTGAGGGCAGAGGAAAACACTTTGGAGGCTCAACACTGAAGTTAAACCTCCAGATTTCCAAACAGAAATCCACTGAGTTTGAGCAGGTTCAGCTGCTGCTGGCTCCTGGTGGCTCTTCCAGGGGCAGCCACATCTCCCCACAGAACCTGTCTTTCACACCTAGCCCTAAGCTCTGGAAGACAAAAAGTTTCACAGAGCAATATAAACAGGTAATGGGGAACAACAGGAAGGAGGAACCTTTGCCCACATCCCACTGGCTGCTAGCTGAGGGCTGGAAAGATGCAGGCAGGAAAGGAATGGAGCAGTGGAGACACAGCCCTAGGCATGGCAGGGGTGAAGACCTGTGGGATTTAGTCACTATAACTCTATTGTCCTGACAACCTGCTGTAGGGAACATTCCCATTCCTCTGGCCAGACAGCACCCTGTGGCCCACACTGCTCATGGATAGTGCCATTTACAGTGCTCTTGAATGGCACATTTGCAGTGTATATTCGAGGGGGTTTCTGTCTGAGTTTGCCTAATTCATCTTCATATCTTTTGGCTCAATATCTCCATCAATGGCATAGACAGTGGGGTTGAATGCATCCTCATTTTCTGCAGACACCACCAATCTGAGTGGTGTGCTTGTCTCACCTGAGGGAAGGGAGGCCATCCAGAGGGATCTGGAGAGCTGGAAAGATGGGCCTGTGTGAACCTTGTGAGGTTCAACAAGGTCAGGTGCGAGGTTCTGCACATGGGTTGGGGCAATGTCCAGTGTCAGGCTGGGGGATTAAAGGATTCAGAACAGCCCTGCGGGAAAGGATACGGGGGTACTGGTGGATGAAAAGCTGGACAGGACCTGGCAATGTGACCTTGCAGTCCAGAAATCCAATTGTATCCTGAGATGCATCAAAAGCAGTGTGGCCAGCAGGCAAGGGAGGGGATTCTACCCTTCTACTCTAGTCTGGTGAGACCCCAGCTGGAGTACTGCACCCAGTTCTGGAGTCCTCAATACAGGAAAGACATGGACCTGTTAGAGCAGGTCCAGAGGAGGGCCATTAATATGATCAGAGGACTGAAACACCTCTCCTGTGAGGAAAGGCTGAGAGTGTTGGGGTTGCTCTGCCTGGAGAATAGAAAGCTCCAAGGAGACGTTGTTGAAGCTTTTCAATAGTTGCAGTGGGCCTATGTGACAGATGGGGATGAACTTCATAGCAGAGCTTCTAGTATAGGGGACAAGTGGTAATGGTTTTAAAGTAAAAGAAGATAGATTTAGACCAGATACAACGAAGAAATTTGTTATGATGAGGGTGATGAAACACTAGAACAGGTTGCCCAAAGAGGTGGTAGAAACTTCGTCTTTGGAAATGTTCAAGATCAGGCTGGATGGGTCTCTGAGCAACCTGATCTAGTTGAAGATGTCCCTGTTCACTTCACTGGGGTTACACTATATTACCTTTAAATGTACCTCCCAACACAAACCATTCTATGGTTCCATGATTCTAAGTACTTATTGCAAAAGACACCTTTGCACCTACTCACTCTCAGGGCTCTAGCAGACTGTGCTCTGCTCAAAAGCTGTTCACACACTGCTTGCCACGTAGTCATGGCCTTCATATTCCCACCATGAATCTCTATCTCTCTTCCCCTGTTTACACAATGTCATAATAGCCCAACTCATCTGAGTCCATGTTGCCCTCCTTTTGGTCTGGGATCCTTTAGAAATATTATTTCCATACAAAATTACTATGAAAATGAGAGACCTCTTTTGCAATCCATCATTCTTGTGCATGGACAGCACAGTCCAAAGAGTCACTGCCCTGATGTAAAGAGCCATCATGACCTCAGGGTCTGAGATGATGTCAGGGGTGTTAGGACTCCACCGAAAGACTAGTCTGGATAAAGGAGTAAGCTGTGGTGCCATCACATCCATACTGTGCATGGGATTCAGTCCCTAAATTGATGTAACTGCCAATCCATTCCCAGGTTTTCCCTGCAGTGAGATCTAGCTGATCCAGAAGGGATTTCAGGAGCAATCTAATATATATGTTACATGGACAATCAGGGGAAGATTTAGAGTGAAACTATGTTACTTCAGCTGGCAGCATAAACATACTCTGCTGCCACAATCACCACCTGAATAGCAGCCACCTAATAATGTAATACCCTGGTAGTATGCTACTGGAAAGAGGTATTATATGTCCTCTCCTTCTTAAACTATTTGGCTATGGCTGTTCTGCTTGAAAGTAGTGGGACATGTGTCAGGAACTCCATGAGAGTCAAGGAAAAACTAAGTCAAGCCCACAGCAACTAGAACTGGGAAAGTATATATACATCAAGCAGAAGTCTCGCTGATGGCATCTGCTCTGCTTCAGTGGACATGCACCCCATTGCAGAAGTTAATTCGAAATGCCAAAAAGCTTTTTGTTGATATGGCAACTGATAACAAAAGTACCAGCTAGCAATTTTCAGCAAGTGATTGAGACCCTAGAAATCTGCGCGTTAACAAACCACACCAAATCCCAACAGGTTATCAGTCTTTGCACAAGAATCTACAGCTCCGGCAGATAATTCTTAGGGATATACAAATGATCAATATTTGAAAACTACTGACTATATATTACTTGAGAAGCAAAACATTTTGAAACTCTTCTCTCTACAATACAATGAAATACAACAAATTTAATTTTTTTAAATATACCCTTTTCAAAAACTTTGAAGCTTTTGGTGTAAACAGCAGAATTTCTCCTTGTTTTTAGGAGACAAAATTACAGCCTTATAGTTTCTGGCACTGTTCAGGATGCTTTGGGTTTTCCAGTTTTTGAGGGCTTGTCTTTGTCTTGTTTTGCACACTTGAACATCTCTAGGAGGATGATATGCAGTAGGCATGTGTACATTTTGGAAGGTGGTCATAGGTAAACTTTTCAGGAGCTTTTTCTCATGCTTTCTGCAGACTCCTTGTTTTGGTTTATAATTTATTGTCTACATTTAGCTAACAGGCCTAGAGGCCTCTGATTCTTCGATGCTACAAATAGAAAAAGTTGGTATATTTTAAATGCTTTTCCACTTTGCTAGTTCAGTATATCAGAGACATTGGTGAAGAATAACTCATTACTGAGAACAGTAAACTCCAGCCTTTTACAAGGATCAGACAGCACTTCACTGAGGTTCCCATTTGGGCAGAAAAGTCCCTAAGACCTTGCCTAAGGAGCATAATTCCATGTAACAAAATCAATTCTGTTAACAACCACAGCGATTACTTTTGTATTTGAAAACATGAAACAATGTAACCTCACTGCTAGTTGAACTGCGGCCACATCTGCAGCAGTAACCTTTTTTATTTAAAAAGAAGGAAAACCGTAAAGGGTAGTGCAAAACTACAGCCAACCGCCTATTGCTTTGTTGCACCCAAAATGAAAATGTTGTGTGCTGGCAGAAGTGACAGCCTCCATTCTCCAACTCCAAATTTCTGTCTTAATGTTATAGAACAGGTTAAAACAGTATGGAGAACATAGTATATTATTCAATCTTTTAATAAGTTTCAGTAGGCAATATTCAGTAGCTCAGTTCAACCACAGGCCCTTCTGCAGATTTTTAGTGATTTGAAGATAAAGATTGCATTAAGAAATAGCAAAGCCAAATTTTCTAGTTTTTTCCAAGGGGCATGAGGACAATTATATATATATGTAGCTCTCTCTATATATATCCTCTCTATACAAAATAAGACTCCATTATTCAAGAATGTTCCATAGATCAGTCACATAGACAAGTGTGCTTTTTCTGCAGTAAGCACGAATGCTACCTTCATGACACAATAAGGTTTTGATAAACAAAAGCCTTTTAAGTAACATTACAGAAGTAACTGTTTTCCTGTCATACCCTTTCAAAGGGGCACTGGCATTTTCAAAATGGCACACATGAATTATCTACCAATCTAATGATCATACAGCATATTGGAAAATTACTCTTAAATGGCTTATACTGTAAAAAAAGATAGTCAATTTACATATCAGAGTAAGGAGGTCTGAATGGAAGGAAATCCTGACTATCCTCCCTTACACCAGTTTAATTTCCCAGATTTCACTGACATTATTCCTGATTTGTGCCACTGAAAATGAAAAGAGAATCTGACATGCAGCATTGAAGTGAATGATGATGTATCAGTGACCAAAGTAGAGAAACCTTCCATCAAAGAATAGTGTGCATTACTAAGCTCATTTTGCTGCACTAAAATGACTTAATTCTAAGCCAACTAGTCTCAAACTGAGACCTAAAATCAATTCAAAAGTATACAAAATACAAATATATACAGAGCAAAAGTGAAATTAAAAAAAACCCAAAACAATGAAAAAAACCCAAACAAAAAACACTAACAAAAAACCCCAAACAAGCAAACAAACAAACAAAAAAAAAACCAACAAAAAACCACCAAGAAAATAAAACCAGAAAAAAAACAGACACCGAAACCAAACAACAGAGAATTAAGAGTTGGTATTTTTCTCTCTGCATCTAAAGATCTCAACACAATTTACCATCTTGAATTATAACAGCCTCATCACATTCTTTTAAGGAACTCATTATATCAATTTGGAGATACTGAGGAGGCAAGATTAAGGACATGATTTTCAGAATCACATCACTTATGTGGGAGCCTCAGTTCCTAAAACAAACTTAAAGAACCAGACCTTCAGAAGAACACTGCATTTTAAAGAAATCCAGAAAATTAATGGAAAGAATGAACGTGCACTGTTTCTGAAAGCTCTGGCTAAGAATTGATAGACAAAGACATGGACATGCTAGAGAATGTCCAGCGAAGGACCACAAGGATGATCAGAAGGCTGGAGCACCTCTCCTGTGAAGATAGACTGAGAGCAATGGGGTTATTCAGTCTGGAGAGGAGAAGACTCCAAGGACACCTTATTGTAGCCTTCCAGTATCTGAAAGGGGCCTTCAAGAAAGCTGGCAAGGGAATCTTTAGGATGACAGGTAGTGATAGGACAAGGGGGAATGGAATCAAACTAGAGGAGGGTAGATTTAGATTGGAAGTTAGGAAGTTATCCATGAGGGCAGTGAAACACCGGAACAGGTTGCCCAGAGAGGTGGAGGAAGCCCCATCCCTGGCAATTTTTAAGGCCAGGCTGGAGAGGGCTCTGAGCAACCTGATCTAGTGAGAAATGTTCCTGTCCATGGCAGGGGGATTGGAACTAGATGATCTTAAAGGTCCTTGCACCTTAATATCTTTTCTCATTCTTTTTCTAGTTCAGTGATTTCAATGGGGCCGTTTCATAATTTTATAGACAGTTGTCACATAGGTACAAACCTTCTCAGCAAGGAGAGTTTGGTCAGTAAATTATAAACAGCCACACAGTTTTCTAGTTAGCTATGTCTCTTACTTTTTGTTTTAACAATAAGCTCATGATAAACTCAGGATAGCAGCATGTAATAGTCACTAAATAGTTACTAATAGTCACTAATAATAATAAATATAATTATAGTAATATTAATAGTCACTAATAGTTAAGCAAAACTTCCTATCATGAAGAAACAGATGACTGCACAAAGCCTCTATTCAGCCAATATCAGAGACAACTGAAGATCTTGTTTTCCTCACACCTTACCCATTTACTTGTAAACTCTGCTGCCTCTAACATCACACAGCTCTCAAACAGACTCTAGAAGTACATGACACTAAGCAGTTAATGGATGCATTTGCCAAGATTCAACAGCCAAATAGAGATGGGTGTCAGATCTCTATATATACTCTCCCGTACATCCGGAGCTGGGAAATGGAATCTGTGCAAATGAAAGAGAGATAAAATTTAACCAAGTATGCCCTTAATGTTAAGAGCCTTAATCAAGACAATAATACCTCCATTTCATAACTGCAGGTTTTACTTTACTTCAGCACCTGTTTATTAAACTCCTTGCTTCTCATATTCTGAAATGGAAACAAGCCAATTTTTGAAAGCATTTGCAAAGAGTTTTTCATCACTGAGGGGCTCTAGGCATGGATGAAGTCAAGTATGCTGATTACTTAGCTCACATTTTCACTTTGTATTTTATTTGCTAATTGCACTGCTCTTTCCTCTTCTTCAAAGACATAGGTGCTTTGGAGATATTTGAGCCCAGTACCACCAAGTATTTGGCCTTGAAATGCTGCCACTCCTCTCTGCTTAAATTATCAAAATGTAAAAAAATATAAATCTATATCTGATAGGGAAATAGAAAAATAGTTGAGTCTTTCAAATAACACTGGACAAATTAACACTGGACAACACACCAGAACAAATTACAATGAACAAGAATCAGTCTTTGCTGGCAGGGAGATGGACTAGGTAAATGAATCAGTCTTCTCTGTATCTAATTTCTATGATAGCAAGGCATGAACATTTTGACCAAGCAATTTACATTGATTTACAAGTATAATTTTAAAACTGTGGGTTCATACATCAGGATTTCAGATCAGTTTTTATAATATGTACAAATACATTTTCACTTTACTTGTTAATGTATTGCAAATGAGGACATAAATCTGATGTGAACACAAGTTTACCTAATTTTATTCATTTAAAATGACAATCACTCCTGTACAAATGGGTAGCAGAGGAGTACAGTGCAGGATTTGTTCTGTGCTTTAGCCTAGGGTTAAACCTGAAAAATACATTTGAATCATTTACTTATCTTCGGAGATATTTACTCTTGACTGCTTTCTTACCCTAAGAAACTTGCATTCTGAGGGCCACATCCTCAGCCATAATGCAACTAGAACATCCTTCAGCTTCATTCATCATCAATAAAGTTATGCTAATTTTCAACATCTGAGGATTTGAGGTGAAATTTTTGTTCCAATTTAATCAGTAAGAGTTCTCTTACTGAATTCAAGAATTTTGGCCTTTCTACTTCCTTGGCCTTTCTATGCAGACACATTTAAGTGATATGCAACTGCTCTGTACAACATCCATGTTGTGGATCCTTTTATGGAAAGAGCAGAAAGCTCCTCAGAGTGCACATCCTGTTGCCTTGAGAATGGTTTCTGAATGTTTATAAAACAATATATAGGATGAGTCATGCCAAAGCTTCATATAAATTTTCACCATTTATAAATATTGTGGACATATTTTGGACATAAATTAACATTTTAAATTTCTTTAAGCCTGCCTATAGAGGCAGACATATTCTAGTTCCATATCAGCTAGCACATAGAAAACTTTTTTATTTTAAGAGTCTTTCTTGCCTGTGATATTTCTGAATGAAGAGTTCCACATAAAACCAAAATGACAGTGGACATTTAACAGGAGAGGACTGAAGCAATAAATGTCCAAAGAGCAGCTGGATCCTGTTTCAGTGTGCATGAGCTGTACCAAATAACTGACAGTCTTATTGCCTTTCCATTTTACACAAAACTACAGTAAAAAAAAAAAAGTGTTGTCTTCTGGAAGCTATTCCATGTGGAATGTAACTCATATTCTAGGCAGAGCTATGCTTTATTTGGGCAGCAGATAGTGGATCCATAGGTGTATATTTTGAAAGAAATGTAGTGGTGACAGAAAATTTATATGTGGGACCCAGTTCCACTTAAATCTGTAACAGTTTTTCTATCTACTTCCATGGGAGTTGAAACAGGGTCCCTGGAGAGAAATGCTGGTTCCTTTTAGCTTCTTTTAGTAAAAAATCTCCAGAACTGTAGTCACAGAGTACAAGCATGACACAGTTATGGAGACTGATCAAAAATTGTTTAATATTAACTTAAAGGTGTGGTTTTTTTAATATGCAAAAATTCTTGCTCAATACCTTGTCCATTTTATCAATTTTTCAATCAATTTTTCTAATTGCAATGTGCTTTTTTTCCTCTTCCCTCCCTGCTCATATTTCTAAGGATGTAATGTAGTAAGAGTAAGGAAGTTTAACACATGGAAGTTTTGCCTGAGATCAGCGGGTGTTTAAGGCCTATAAACATTTACACATGCTAGCACCTTCATAGATTTACACAACCTTCCTCTCTTCCCAAATTCAACACCTGGCAGAATCAAAGCAAGCTGGAGAGAAACGGGCCCCACAGATTTTCACCTTTGTGCTTCTGCTTATATTTTATTACTTCTGCTAATTTTGCTGGAAAGCATAAAGTAAACTCTACATTCCAAGGTAATATAAATGACATAATTTAATGTGACTAACAGATATACAGATGGCATTGCATTTCCTCTGCAGTGTGGAGAGGTCAGGCAGCAATTGCCTATAACACAAACTAAGTTAATACAGAGCTACAAGCTGACAGATCTTGTTCCTACTTACTAATAGCCTATACTATGTGAAATAATTGAGCATGCAGCAACTTTCTCAACTGTACTTAAGCAAGGGACAATGGTGGAAAATGTTAGTGCTCTAACTTAACAAGTCTTCACATAAATAGTTTTAAAGCTCTTCATGCTAAAGGTTCAGAAGGAATGATCGTTTTGTTACATGTGCCTACATCTACAGCTTATGTATCACAGTAGCTTACTGTTAGTTTCCTTAGGAAAACTGCAACAAATAAACATTTAAATTACAACTCAGCCATTTCTATGATTCACTTTGATAAACAAAAGCAATTAACGATAATTTATTATTATGGTTTCTCTAGTTTTTGTCTTCTTCCAAGCGTCCAAAATACGACAAGTAACACCATTTCAAAATTATCTGGTTTCTTGTATACAATTCCCTCTTTAAGACTGAAATATGGATTTAGTAATTTTTCAGTGTAAAAAGTCTATATAAGCTGGACTATGACTCAATTTACAAGGAATCCTCACTAGCTGGTTTCACTTCATAAATGTAAAAAGAAACTTTAAAGCTGCCCCATCCAGATTTAAAGCTGCTAAAGAAAATGTGACCTAATGACAAGCTGTCAAGAAAGGTAAGTCCAAGTGGAGGGAAGGAAGAGGATTTGAAAATACAGATGACCAAACTGAACTGCTCTCTCAAGATCCTTAGCACTATAACATACTAGAATGTGCTTAGGAGCCAATGTAAAAGACAGTAATAATCAAATACTTCCTTTAACAATATAGTCAGCAGAGTAAGCCCCCTAATTCCCAGGGAATACGTAAAGATATTTTTCTTCCCTACATGTATGGGCAGCTATATTGTTTGATATTTGTAAACCAGTTGTTCAAATCCAAAACAACCTGTTTACCTTTTTTTTACCAACTACTCATTAGTAATCACTTTCTGTTCAGTAAAATCCACAAATACAGAAGTGTGTAAAGAGTGAAATCATCCTGTACAGACACTGAGCTCAAGGTATCCCTGTGAAGATGGGCTGGAAGAGATACCTGAGCTTGTGGCTGTGAATAAATGTCAGCCCATATGAGATTAATTTCTGGATCCAATTTGGAAATAAATTGTTTGTCTAACGTAACTTGACTTCATCAGAAGACTCCAAAGAGTACATACCCAGTTACAGCAGTTTAGCTGAGCCAAGGTAACCTGCAATGCCACTGTCATACTGTCACATACAGCTCTCTTCTCCATCATGGTCCAGCTAACTGAACCCTATGGAGGCATGGAGTGACAGTCTGAACACAGTTGCCAATACCTGAGTTTTTTGCATGAATCTGGGAATACCAAATATGTTCCTTAAATCTCCAAATCCCCAAGTCAAATATTATTAGAGAATAAAAATTTTTATTTAAAAAAAAAAAATTTAAAAAGGGTATTTTTAGACCTGCTTGCCTCAGAGAAAATCTTAAAAGTTTGCATAAACCAGAAGATAGTAAAGAGCATCCAGATTAATAATTTTAAAGGCAATCTAATGATTCCCTGAGGCCTGATTCATGCTTTTCAAATCTCTGGAGCTGTGGAAATTAAAACTGACTGTAGGAAGATCTTGCAATGCTAAATGACAATAAAGATGTGCAATAAAATAATAGATGAAATTAAAAGTTGATAAAGACAAAATAATGCAAAAAAAAAAAAAAAAAAAGTGTATGTATGCTGTGTGTACTACAATGACAAGTTCTAAACTACCATTACCATTACAGAAAGAGATCTTACAGTTAATGTGTTTGTCCAGCAATGTTGGTTTAGTGATCAGTGCTGGTCAAAAATGCAACTGAACATCAGGAATGACTGAGAAAGGAAAACAGATTAAATGGAAAATATTACAATACAGAGTGAGTGCAACAACATCTTGATTACTACTTGCAATTATGAACTTCCATGTCACCCAGTAGGAGCAGGTAACACACGAGGAAGAACAGATATCACTCCTAGAGTTATGAAAGAGCTAATTTGCAAGATAAAGTCAGGTTGAATAAATATTATGTGAAATCACAGTGTTTTCTGAACAAGCTAGGTGGATTCACAGTCATGTTGGTAACTTCTTACATGCAATTTTGTAAACATTAATAAATACATAGAGTAGCTAACAAAATTTTTTAGAAACATGTTAAATGTTTCCCCAGTACTAACCCAATACACGTTCTGGAGTTAACCACAATTTAATTATCCTAGCAGTACTTATCATGCTCCTTTTAAAAAAGAGAAGCCCTCTGCGTGATTTTCCTGACCCACTATGGCTTATATAGTTCCAATGTTGAGTAACAGTTGGAAGTAAAAATATATTTTCCAAGTCATTCAGGCAAGACGTGGGCAGTGTTACCCTCCTGAAGAGTGGGTGACAGATGAAATTAACAGGCAGAACATATGCTGCTTCTCTAAAAGCAATGCATACTGCCTGCTTTGGTGTACCAGACCAAAGTCCTTTGGGCACCTGGGCTACCAAACTTCATGAAGGTATTCACAAATACCCTGCAGAGATACAGCAGCACCTCAGTCAGCTGTCAGACACCAACAGTTACACATTAATTATGAATCTAAGAGAGACAGATTTTATCCTTTCCTTTCCCTAACCCTATTGACTGCCTAAACTCAGTCAGTACCGATCAAGCAGCAAACTCAGCTTTTAGTTCTCTTTTTTTCCCCTCCATCTTGTTGGTGTATTAATAGAAGACATACAAGACATCAAGTCCCTTCCCCTTGCAAGGTTTCGTCTTGCTACTGTGATGCCCTGGTGGAGCAGGTTCACCTGAAACCAGAAGATACTCAAGCTAAATGCTAGGCTTCAATGTTTCAAATTTAGAATCCTTTTGAGGTGCTTGCTCTCAGAGTGCATTAGCTGCCTGCACTGCTTGATTAGCAATGCTCTTCCTGACTGGTGTATTTACTCCCAGGAGCACTTTATCATTTATCATACTTATCTTCACTCTTATCCCATCCATGGAAGCTTTCCTGTAAAATGCTACCAGAAAAAAAAAAACAAAAAAACCCAAAAAACCAACAACAACAACAAACCCAACCAAAACAAAAAAACAACAAGAACAAAAAAACACAAACACCCCCCCCCCAAAAAAAAAAAAAAAGGAAAAGAAAACAAGATTAATAGCTATTTAGTATGCCTGTAATACCACCTTTAGTCCACCCACACTTCAGAGACAAACATGTTCTGTAGATTCTTTATGTTTGGCTTTTTAATTCTCTTCATCAGAATTATCTGACTGTAAACACTAGACAGACCTGTGAGAAAATATAAAGCAATATAGAAATCTGCATACAACCAGAGAGTTAAGAGGAACAATGAAAATTCAGGCCAACCATTTGGTCAATGGCAATGCTCTCTTTCAATAGGTAACTTCAAGAAACCTGCAGCTGAAGTATAACATGATTTTGGGTTACAGTCATTCTAACATCCCTGTTGCAGAGATTGCCTATATACAGCTGGGTCAGACCTCTGGAATGTAATCTAACTCAGACAGATATTTTCTTTTAATCTTTTGTTTTACAGGAAAAATCGACACCATCTGTTTTCATATGAAAGTGCTTTAGCAGGCCTTCCATAGGTGGTATGGTCCTCAAAGGGTCAGCTGGAAGTGAGAAGAACTAAATTTTTTTACCCTTTTACAAGACACAGGAATGACAAAGCTACTTAAGCGTTACAGAAGACAACGGAGGAGAGGTACCTCTTCATACAAATCAGTGTTTTGGAAGGTAGATTGGGAAAAAGTAATGTTATTAATTTCTCAGAAAATCCCCTAACAAAAAGAAAACAACACTTTTGTTATCTAAAGGGAGATTCTGTTTCATGTCCTGGGACCCTAAGAAAAAAATTTAACTTCCCATTGAGTAAGTTCTAAAGCTTACTCATTTTTTCAAATCTGAGCTTCCCAGGATCTTCTTTTCTTGTGCTTCAGGCTGACAGGCTGTTGGAGTACAATAATAATGAACTATCCTTCATTTACAGCTACCTCATTCTTCAAGTCACTACATTATATTCCAGATTCTTGACTTACTACAACTAGCTTCAACACAAACTATGCATCCTACCATCCAAAATAATGTTGTGGAAAATATTTTTTTTGTATAAGAAAAACAGAACAAGCTGTCAGCAAATGGAAGAGAAATAGCTACAAAATAGCTGTGGTTCCAAGTCCTCTGAAACATAAAGGGCTAAAGTAACCAAAGCAGATGGATAAAAGGGCAGCCCTGTGCATAGGAAAGTTAACAGAGTCCATAAACCTGCAGTTCTGTAATAGTAATAATTACTACAGTACTGTGGCAACCATTGCTAAAGCAGTGCTTTGGAGTGCATTTGCCTAAAGCATTTACCTGGTTAATTCCAGCTTCTTCAAAAGTTGTTGAGGAACTTAATCAGGAAAGAGATTATTAAAAAGCAGGTAACACAAAGTGTCAGAAAGTTTCCTCTTCAATTGAATTCAGTTATACAAAAGGACAGCAAATAGGATATTAGGTCCATTTCATGGGCTCTCAAAATTATGTTCCATATTGTCAAATGGCAGAAATCATCACAATTCCATGTGAAATCCATCACAGCGTGTACATCAGTTATTTCCCTTCAAGTCAGTGGAAAGTCATAACTGATATCTCTCCTAAGATATGATCTGCACTTTGGAAATTGTATTTTCACTCTACTTCATCATCCTTTTGCTCTTCTTTTAGACCTTGTCATATCCTCTCCAATCCACTGCTCTCCAAAGTTTGCTTGGCTCATTTATTTCTCATCCTTTTCATCTTTCTCCCAGCCCTGAGGCCTACCTTCAGGTATGTTACAGTGACTGAAAGAGAGGAGGAAATGACAAAAAAGACCCCCACTACCACGTGCAATTTCACCTTCAGAGGACGTAGCTCTTGTGATTTCTTAAACTTGGACCTTACATTTGAGGCCCATATATGAGGGAGCCTGAATGGCTTCTGAGTGCATCACTAGAGGATTAACACACAGGTGGGCAGTCATCCTCATGGCACCTTCTAAATGCTTTTGCTGGATTCCCTGGCCTGAGGGTTTACTGAGCAGAAAGCATCAAAATGTGGATATTAAGTGACACAGAGGAGATACTCAAAAATAAAAACACCCAAGAAAAGATTTTGGCTTCTTAAATAGACTCAGACTTTCAAGTTATAAATCTGAAACATCAGTTAAAAATCTAGTATCTCCTAAATGATTAATAATATATCTAATAAATTACTAGGTGCTTATAGGCAAAGGTATTTACAGCTGTTTTTAAACATGCACAAGATTGTTACACCACATAAACCACACAATTTTAGCAACTATGTATCTTAATATTTATGTGTATAAAACAGACACTATGTGGCAGTGATAGAAGATAATGCAACAAGGTCACAAAAAATATTTACAAAATTCTATCTGGTAGGAAGCAAAACAAAACAAAAGTATGGGTATTTCTGTTCCCAGAAGCATTAATCTAAAAAAATCTCCACCACTGCCGCACAGAATGACCATCTGAAATTTAAAAAGGAAAGATTTTTAAAATTTCTAATAGCAAGAAAAAAAACATTCTGATCTCTTGATTATTTTATTTTTAAAATTTTTTAGATGTCAAATAAAGTTCAAGATTTTACATAATGTTTGTAAGACATGGACTGTGGGTTATACTAAAATAAATATTGAAGGTGAATCTGCTATGCAGAATTCAGCATACCTGGAACCACTCCATGGACCACTCTGTACTTACAGCCACAGTTCTCTAGATTATTTAGGGACATAATTTTGTTCTGTCTACTCTCAAAAAAGTCCATAATTCCCATCTGACTTCAGATTTACAACTTGCTCATAAAAAAACACCAGGTAAGGGACCAAGGCACAAAGGTCACCTGAGATGAACAGGAACCAAACACTGGAATACATCTGAAAATGTTGGGCAGAGGGATGCAAATGAGATCTTATGTGAATTTTCAAAATCAGTCCATAGCTTAACCCTTAATTAGGGTGGCTAAATTTGAATATTTAAAAAAAAAGTAAAGTAGTAGTAGAACAGAAAACTAAACCTGAATTTCCAAAATTCCATATGCAAAAACATGGACAATGTTTTCCAAAATCAGTATGAAACTTGGCTTTTGCTTGGTAAACCTCCAACACTTATAAATAAATTTAAAAAAAAATATTAACTGAGTTAAATTTGACAGTGTCTCAACTTTCAATAATCGCGGATCATGGAAAATTTCAGTTCTGACTCTGAAGGAAAAGGAGCTGAAAGCAAGCTGGCAATGGTGACCAAAATGAATCTATATTCACACACTGATGATCCATGAACGTGGTCCTTAGACAATGAATATTGTTGAAACCTCTGGGGAAGATGCTGGGAACTGATTTTTATGCCATAATTAGTATACCTGACCAGTTCTTTCTGAAGTGGATATAAGAAGAAGAAGCATTGAAGAAACTTCAACAATACTAAAAGACAATGGTGTATGTTCATTTTTGTTTACACCAGTTAAAGAGTTGGGAAAAATAAATAAATAAATTAACAGAATAGAAGATACTATAGTAATCTTAGTCTATATAGAAGATACTTATAGTAATCTTAATAGTAAACATAGAAGGAAAAAACCTCCGTTTAAGCAAAATTTCTCTTATCCTCAGATGTCTTTCTTACTCAAAATAATTTTCTCAATAATTTTGACATATCTTGATCTCTAGGTTAGTCACAATATGTTAGACACGCTAAAATGCTAAGTCAGAGGACACAGAGGCCGGACTTTTGCTGAAAATTTTCATATCACCAACCTATTTCCTACTTAAGAATATTTTCTATTATTTACCCACATTTTGCAGTTTCCATGAAATTTCTGGTCAGGAAACAAATGGATTCACAAGGATATTTACTGAATGCTAGCACAAACAAAGTGAAGTTTTGAAAAATTTAATTAACCATTGGGTAAGAATTATTATGGCATCCAAAATTCACAGGATTATAATGTATAAATCAGTTTCCACTCTACCTTCGCCCCTCAGTATTTGGAAGAACTTCTAGGACCACTCAGAATGTAGGAGCAATCAAAATGAATCAGCTATAAAATACTGTTTTGTAGTCATATTCAGCTGTTTAAAATTACTAGCACAAGAATCAAGTGTTATTTCCATATTTAAAGCAATGTTTGATGATTTTATAGTCGCTAATAGTGCACTCAGAGCTTTTTGTAAAGTTTATTGACTCTATGTATGGTCTTAGTTTTGCATTAAGTTCATATGGAGCTAATAGATTCAGCAGGAATTTCACAGGTTGAACTGTTCAGATGAGGTCATTTGCTCAAGATGTTTCAAATTTTGCAGGACCAGATGATCTTATGATTCTATTACTGAGGTCAAAAGTCTCATGAAAAGGACAATAGGAAATAACTTTCTTTTGTTGTCCCTAAACTGTCATGCAAAAAGCATGCAATAATGTGAAGGAAGCAAAGGCAAGGAAATGATAAGCAAAAGAACTTGCCTCCACCTCTCAGCCTTGCTTTCTAAAACTACTGCAGTTTCTGAGTGGAAAAGCTTCCTGTTTCTTTATAAATTGCTTTGGAATTCTGTTGGCATTAAAAAGTACAGTAGAAGTCTGTAAAGGACAGAGGATAAGTAATGTGGTGGGTTGCAACTCATAGGGGGGAGGTTCCATGTGTACATTGTGTTTTTCAAAGAACAATTGCAAACTCATTTTGACTTTGTAGATGAACATATCCAGCTCCTAGATCTGAAATATCCAGCACAGACAGAAAAATAAAACTGTTTTTTTGTCCAGGTTAATAAATCAATCAACTTATGCATTACAGATATATGCAGAAAAGAGGTGAAAGCATTTTATTTTCTTTGGAATGATCAAAGTGTTGGCCAATGTTATAGCCAGGGGCCAAACTAGACTGAAGATGGTTTGCCTACCACTGTATTCTGATCTTGGAGTGACAGCAACTACTCCACATATTTTTAACTTTATTTTTCCATTATGACAATAAATGGTTATTAAAATGACATTGGTTTCAAACTACTCCACTGGAAAATACAGAGGGGAAAGGTATCAAAGACAAAGAACTTTCAAATAAATCTCATCTCTCCACCGGCCATATGAAGCATTTTCTATGCCAGGTGGCAGATGTTTATGAGGGTCCTTAAAAAAAGTAAAAATTAAATGGATCTCAAAATCAAATTGTTTTTTAGTGTAAAGGGCTCTCAATCAAAGGGATTTTTAGGGGTTTTGTGTTAGAAATACTATTGTAAATGACCTGAAAACCCAGAGCTCTTTAACATAAAAGAGATGATAGAGAGATCAGAATTTCAAGCATTAAAAGAGAATCTTCTTTCCTCAATGTAATTCGATATACAATATCGCATAATCAGACTATCATGACAGAGAACTCTTCATCCCTTCAATATAACACTTAGACAGTACATGTGGAATTTTCTTGATGCATGACATTTTGTATAGGATATGGATCAATGAGCCATGTTTTTCTCAGATTTTCTTCAAGAAATATATTAGCAGTAGAACTCAATATTAAAAAAATCTCATTTGAAAACTGATTATGTATCTGATTGCCAATTTTACAAGTGATATTGTAGTTTATATTATACTTACATCCTTTTCTACTTAGTATAATTTCTTATCTGAAGAAATGTAATTTCAACAAGACAGTTTTCCCCGAACATTATTCTTGATGATGTTCCATATATAAAGATCATCTCTGTCTTATTTAGGAAGTGCTATCAACTGTATACATGTTGCTATATTTGAAAGTGGCCATTCATAGTAAGCTCGTTATGAATCAATGCTGTATCTTACATTGCTCTGTGGCTTTCTATACAGGCTGGTATAGAAACAATCTGTAAGAACAATGTATTTTTATTCTACACAACTTCTCCAGGATAGCAACACTGCCTCAGTTGGAAGAATGACAAAGGATTTATGTTTTCTTCTTTTATTCATCCTCTGCATGAATTTCTGTAAAGAGGATGTGGGCCTGAGCAGGAACCTCAAAGAAACCATATGGACTCAATTGTTGAATGAGAGAGGAATTCCAAGACCTGTATCACAGTACACAGGCATTGATTTGAATCCTTGAGAAACAGAGCTAGGGAAAAATAGTTTACCACCTCACTGAAGATGTGAGATATAGTGGCAGAAACTTGGAGAAAGTCAGTTCCTGAAAAGGAAGCAAAAATATCACAAAGTGCTTTTATACCTATATAATAAGAAAAAAACTGCTTGTGTTGTTGTAGCTCTTAAGAACTGGTTGAATTGTTTTACACTAAAAACCAGCTCATATCAACATTCAGGAGTGTATTTCTAGCAAAAGGCTGTGTGTGCTCTTCACTGTAGGATGCCTGCATCTTTAAGGATGCCTGATTTCACTGACCTGAAGTGTATGTCCTAGACTACAAAAGCTTATCTACTTATCTACTGCTAAATTTTAATGAATAAGGCATTATTGCAAACACAGTTTTGACAGTTCTGCATAGATACGAGTTAGGCCTTTGGCTGTGGAGTGTTTTTGAGAATGCAAGTTCTGTAGTTCTGAGGTGCTGAAATTATAGTTTGTGTTCTGCAAGGAGTAATCAAGTCAAGGAGTACGTACGGGTGGTTGGTAATTCAGTGCTGCTGCCCTCAACACTGTTAGGCAACATCATGGCCAGAGTTGACAGAATTACCCCGATTTAAAAACATGTGAATCCTTTCACTAGGAGAGAGATATTTTGCTCCTGGAAAGATATTATATCTAACAGCAATTGTTTTCACCAGTGTCTAAAAAAGACCCAGTATATTGCTAGTTGCTTTCACTTCTTCATGACTTGCCAGTAGGATTGTAGGGGATGGCATGAAATGAACAGCTCTTTAGGTAATAAAAAGGTATAAATATAAATTATGGACATAAAACACTATCATTATGGCTATTCTGCTATCATTATGGCTATTCTACTACCATTTTGACGAATGCAAAATGGCACTTTCCCAAGTCAAAGTTTACTCAATTAAAACTACTCAGCACAACATCACTGACAATCAAGTCAACAAATATTTGGTCACTGCTCATTTAAAACCTAGTGGGAAGGGAAGGGAGACAGTCTGTATTGTACCTAGAGCTTCAAGGTACCACAGTAGAGAAGACTGCAACAAGTTAAAGTAATGAAAAACTAAGATGGCAGATAGAATGAAAGCAGAGAAAAAACCCAAAGGATCACACACACGATTTAGTCAAAGATCTTTCTGTGTTTCCAGCCATGCCATGCTTGAAATGGTTCAATCTGTGCATCTTTCCAAAATTTTGAGCCACTTTTGAGTCATAGGAAAAGGCTTCCACAGAATCCAGACAGGTCTATTATCCATCATACTAACTTCTTCTGTGTTGTTCTTACTGTCTATTTTATGTCAGAAGAACCAGCATTTTTTTGGTCTGTTCTAATCTCTTCAGCAACACCACAGAGGTGCAGGAAACCTGGAGGAGGGCAAGGTGTTTAGGAGGCTGACCACTAAACTCTACTCAGAAGTTCCAAAAATATGTTGGAGGTGCTGTGGGTAGGGTTCCATGGGAGGGTGAGGGCCAGCAGGAGTTTTCCATGGTTACTGTTTGCCTTTGGGAGCAAAGTCCATTTGCATGGAATATTGGAAGTGAATTCTGCAACAGTGGGAGAGTGGCTGAGGCATCGAATGTTTGAGGTTTTAGGTACTCAAGCACTCTCAAGCCTGATTGTTGGTGGTGCTGTGGGTAGGGTTCCATGGGAGGGTGAGGGCCAGCAGGAGTTTTTGGTGGTCACGCTTTGCCTTTGGGAGCCACAATTACAAACTCACTATTTGTCTGTGTTCTTGTTTGCAACATGACCTTTTGTTTGAAACCCACTAATAGTGAGCATATGTCACAGCAGAAAACTCTTCGGCACCCAAGTTATTTCAGTGCATCACAGTTAACAAATTGTAATTCCAGTTACATAGTCCCTCTGCTCATAATAAAGCAAATCTGTCACAGAAAAAGAATAAAATATTCTTTCTTTCCCATAAAAAGGCTCATAGTTAAAATATTTAAGATTATCATGATGGAAGCTCATTACATGTACACAAGCTATACTTTTCCCTGTACAACTGAAATTCATTGATAAAACAATGAAGTGAACTAACACCCCTCCTAAATAAAGTTTCACCACTAGCACTGTATGTTAATGGAGCTATTTCATTGTTAATGTGACTGACTGCTTATTGATTCTTGCAGTAATCCAGCAAGGGCTTCAGAGTACAATTTAGTCTGGAGAGCTACGGGTCCAACATCTATGCTCAATTACAACTTTCAGAAGGGTAGATCAATAAAATTTAAATTGCTTATGGTAATCACAACTTCAAATCATTGCGATCAGCATAAGCAATCTGCTGACCCCAGCCAAGCTCCTAAATTGAAACTTGTAATGAGTGGTCATTTAGTTTGGGTCCATTCATATTATTTTGGAGGCAGGTGATGAACAATTAAAGATCAGTCAGCACCTTCCCTACCCAGCATTCCCATCTGAATTCCCAAAGTACTAATATGTAGTAACCCTAGAGTATAGGCCTTTGCACTTCTTTAATGGGTATTCTGTATGAATAAGCAATTATATTTTCTATTAAACAATTTCAGTGTAATTGAATTAGCAGTTATAATATTGCTCGGGCAAGCAGAAGCTTTCCTAGGGAAAAATTAAGTGATATTGGGTAATTCAAATTAATTTATAAGCCTGAAAAATGTAACCGTTAAATGGAATTGTTCACCCTCCCCCCAAAAATACAATTAATGAGCATATTGTTTCAATGCATAAGTTTCCTAACAATTTGTTTTTTGGTCATAATAGCTTTTTCCCAGTTCATTATAAAAACCTGTCTATTACAATGAAAATTTCATAGGCTGTTTTCTTTGACAAAGCGGGTTTCAAGTTTAAACAAAGATAGCCTGCAGATTACTTTCACGATAAGGAGTCACCTTAGAATTACATTTTAATAAATCATTGACAATAAATCTTCTGCATTACAGAACTAGGGTTTAGAGAAGGAGGAAAAAAGGCAAATACAGAGAAAACGATCAATAAAAATCCCCTTCTGCCAATATGAGTATAGATTGACCAACTCTAATGTAAAGTTTGCCACATGCAAAAATAAAAGCTCAAAAAGCTTTTTCAAATAAAGATGCAAAGCAAACAGCAATAAAGTCTGTACACAGATGCAGATTTAATTAACATATTAATTTATTAATACTCACCTAACAGCTTTTTGCAAATGGTCTGTATTCAGGGTAGAAGTTGCTGAATATTTAAACAAGATAATAGACACTGATTTGGGAATATTGTCATTAATTAAATGTCAAACACACATGATTCTAGTTCATGAGATTACATATTACTCACAAGTATTTGAAAAACTGATGAGCTTTCCTATTTGAGATTCACAAAATGTTACACAGGTTTTAGCACAAACAGGGCTTTGCCTGAAGACTGTTTAAACTGGTTTAGTCATCCAACCAGAGAGGAATAACAATTCCTGTATTTTTGCTCAGAACAAGAGTTCTTCAGGCAAGGAGCATCTAAAGCTGAATACAAAGTTTATATGAACATATAAATATCTAAGCTTGCCATATGAACAAACAGTGCAAAATACACCTTAGTTATGACAGGGTTTGCACATCTACGCAGACAAAAATTTCAGTGGCTCGTATTTTGGTCAGGGTTGGAAGAAGAAATTTAAGACAAACTATCCTGACAGAAGACTTCTGTATGTGCTATGCAACACTTGGTTTTCTGAGACAAATCTTCCAAAAAATTATCCTGATCACAGACAAAATCTAATAATGTCTCCTACTAGATTTCATAAACATGGTACCATGAAAGTAAAAGGCAAAAACTAGAAGTGGTAAATTCAAGAGTTCTTGATTAAGCAGAATCCAGAATAAAACCCACACCTCTGCCTATGAGTCTGAGAGTTACTTACACTGGAGAGGACTTCTACCCTCTGCCTGGCCTGTCATTTTATATGTAATCTAATGTTTCTTAAGAATATCAATCTTAAAAAGTATACTGATGTTTTATAGTCACTCCTGTTTTGCAATACAAATTATATAATTACTTGTTTCTCGCTGGAGGGAGTCCAGTTCTTTTAGTTCATTTTTTAAATGCAAATCTTATTAAGCATTTTATCCTAAAACAGGCTTCTGAAAAAAAGGCGGTATGATCTCGGAAGAAGATGGACAACACACCTCCAAAAATAAATACCAAGCAAGGAATAAAACCTGAATTAAAGCAGCACACCAAAACCTGAATTGATTACTTACTGAAACACGTTAACATGATATAATGGGCTACTACTAAAATCAGATGTACAGTAACATTCCATGAATCACTGCTAGCTAGCCCGCAATGAACAAAGACATAATAAAGAGATCTGTTCACCAAAAATATCAGATTTTATAATAGCTCTGAAATGTTCTGTTTGTATAGTACAAAAAATTTCTCACCACCTACAACTTCACATTTGTTACTCTGGACAGACTGCAAACTTTCTTACAGAGGTGAGCAAAGTATTAACTCTTTGCTGGGAATAACTGCTCACTCTTTTGAGCTCACTCATCGGCATCTTAGTCATGAGCTGGACACCCCAACCACTCATAAATTCCTGGCAGCAACTGAGCTTGCAATTAGATTCTCCTGACCCAAAAGCACAGGTCCTCACTATTTAACTTAAAGGAGATTCTCCATGAGTTGTGCCCTGTGAGACATGACAAATGACTGAACAGTTCTGATTCCATCCATTAGAGGTCAGTGGTACTTGTAAGCTAGCCAACTAATTACAGCACTGCAGAAAAGGGATTAATTAGTGTCCTAGCTTAGCTTCAACGATGGAACAATCCATATTCAAATCATCTGCTGAATATGGTGGCCACTATATGAGGATTCTGGAAGTGTAAAGATAATAACAGCATTGCTGTTAGGAAAAAAAATGCAGTCCAATTACAATGCCAAGGTAGGGACTGATGTCTATCCTGTGTTCCCCACATAAATATCTTCAGTTCAGGAAGATGTCCATAACCTCTCCATCTCCTGTATTGGGAGAGCTAGGTTCATCCCTCTGTAGAAAAGAACTGGGCCAGCATTGCCCTGTTCATTCCAGCATGAGAAATGCTCTCTCTGCAGTCCTGGAAACATTAAAAGGGAAACAGCCTTTCTCCCTACTTTTCCTAACGAGGGGTAGAGAACTGTGAAAAATAAGGCAGATACAAGTAGGTAACAGAAGATTCATATATAGACAGTCCTGTCCAAAATTAATGTAAAAGGCAGAATTTTCACACTATATAATTAGCTCATAAAATACTCTATAAATATCCAGGACTCACTGTCACCATACTAACAAATTTGCAATTTTCTTTGATTGTTTTAGTCTTTCAGAAATCACAGCTATCTTTCTTTCCCCACAATTAGTAGATTTAAACTTTTGAAGTCAAGATATACAGGAAAGTCATAAATAATGAGTCCTTTCGTTAGGTAGAACCTTAAGATATTTTAAAGTACAAAAGCAACATGACATTTTAAAGGTTTGTGAATTTCTTGAGACAAAGATGCAAAATTGGCCTGACAAATTCTTAATCCATTTATCCACAGAGTGAAAATGTAACGTTTCAATTTGAAAAACAATAGCAGAAATTATTGATTCCCTATGTGAGTGCAGTGGAGAAACATGTGGAATATTCAAGGTTAGGCTCTGATCCAAGTTATGTACCTATATGTCTGGTAAAGACTGATTTTAACAGTTATTTCAGCTTTCCTGTAAAGAAACTCCTTATGAGAGGTTTAGTCTTCCTACAAACATTGTATAGAAAAGGATCAATTTTCATGATATTTTTACTTGCATACTTCATTGCACTTTTTCATTTATCAGGATTAGTGCAGTAACATCAGCTGAATTCTTGAAGCAATTACCTATGAATTGAAAGCATTACATCATAACTAAGGGCAGTGCACCTACAAAAGGTCTTAACCAAGTTTAAAGGACAGTCTCATTACAAGAGTGTAAAGACATCATTTATTGCATATAGGGAATATCTAACAGTGAAAGATACAACTGTGGGTTTGGTGCTATTGCAAAATCTGCAATAGGATTGGCAGTTTATCAGAAATTCTTGTGGTTTGAATTAGATTTCAGGAGAAATCTAATTGTGAGCCTATTGCACATCAAATTGTGTTGTCCTACACAGGTGGAAAACCATGTAAGAAAGCAACAGATGGACCAAGGGACAGATTTGGCCCCACTATAAGCCTTAACGCAGAATTATGCTACTAATGTTTGTATCAGTGAGATGACCTATGTTAGCTGTGAATTTGAATGCTTTTGTGAAAAACTCAGAGAAGTACTATTTATCTTAAAATTCTCTCACTGAAATTTTAACATTGACACAATACTTTGTATTTACTTACTCAAAAAAAAAAAAAAGTACTCCAAAACATAAATACCAGAATCAGCTGAAATTAAACTCGTTAAAGAGTTTGGTAACTCTTTACCAAAGCAAGACCTGGACTGAATAGTTTAACCTCTGAATCCTCCCTTTAAAAAAGGTCTTCATTTCAGCAAAAACTTATTGATAATACAGGATATGGTGAACAAAGAACTACCAACCGGTTGCCAGAGAACAGGAACACTTCTAAACATAATTCAGTATCCCAGGACTGAGTGGTACCTGCTAAATCCCCTGCATCATGCAGCCTACTTCCATCACATTTTCTTGCAGTTTGTAGTATTTAGTGTTCTACCTTAAGACATCTTAGAGTAACCTGCATAATTAACAAAAAAAAATTACAGGAGGGATCTTGTGTTCTTAGTTACAGAAAATAACTTGAAAGGGTTCAAAAACTGGAAAAAACCCACCCCCATGCTGTGGCCTCTTTTGTTTGGTTGGTTGGTTTTTCCCTTTAAAGAATTATGTTACTGAAAATATCATGAATCTTTGGGTCATGTGAGGTTTTTTGTGGACAGAGGCTGGATTTCAGCCTCAAGACACTGTATCTGATAGCCCATCCCCTCACATCTGCTCTATTAAAAACTACCCCATGGACAAATCATGATCCTAAGAGTTAGTTAAAAGTAACCTCAAACCTTTCACCCTTTTTGTACTCACAAAGTAATCTAAACCCAGCACATTAAGAGAGACATCAAAGAGTTCCCAATGGTTTTTGTAGGTGAAGCTTCTGAGCCTCTCACTTCCTACTTTAGAGATAAGCCAAGCAAAGACTTCGTTCTGGCCTTTTGCCCCCAAAAGACTTTTTACTGAAATGTGTGTTGCAGTAGAAAGATAAATAGTCGGAGTTACAGAAATCAATACAGCAAAATTCAATAAATAACAACAAACATCTACTGGACAAGACCTAAACTTTTACTACGAAAGAAGTTCTTTTACTTCCCTACACTTGTAC
>JAAWXA010000019.1:15810829-15917625 GCA_038090715.1 Florisuga fusca
TTGGCTAATAAAATGGAGAAAATGAGGCAAAAGAATGATCCAAGGTAGCAAAGGGTTAAGAGAGAAAGCTGCACTGCTCTTTGTGTTCTCACACCAGTCCTGCTGTTGTGACACCCCATGTCAGCAGTTTACTGGAACAAAATCTGTGGGAACCATGAACCCCCAGCACTTTTGTACTGCACCTTCCGTCAAAACACAGAGGGTGCCAGATGCTAACTTTACCTAAGCCCTGGCATTGGAAATGCTTGAGGGAGATGCAACATAAAAATTTCCCAGAGGTTTTTGCCTAATTAAAATGACTGCTGTCTTACACCTGCCAAACCTCTTTTCTCTGCAGGTCTCAGTAGATCAGATTGTCTCTCAGACAGTTTTTGTAGCACAGCTGGCCCCTTCTGCTGGCTTGAATGGAAACAAAATCCTCCTTCCTGAGCTATGGAGAAACAGCAAGTAATGATGTCCCTGTGGTGAGAAAAAAAGTCTTCATGACACAGAGCCCCCACCCTTAGAGGATGATGCTGCTGTGTACTTCCAGCTCCTTGGAATATTCAAGGTTAGGCTCTGATCCAAGTTATGTACCTATATGTCTGGTAAAGACTGATTTTAACAGTTATTTCAGCTTTCCTGTAAAGAAACTCCTTACGAGAGGTTTAGTCTTCCTACAAACATTGTATATAAAAGGATCAATTTTCATGATATTTTTACTTGCATACTTCATTGCACTTTTTCATTTATCAGGATTAGTGCAGTAACATCAGCTGAATTCTTGAAGCAATTATCTATGAATTGAAAGCATTACATCATAACTAAGGGCAGTGCACCTACAAAAGGTCTTAACCAAGTTTAAAGGACAGTCTCATTACAAGAGTGTAAAGACATCATTTATTGCATATAGGGAACATCTAACAGTGAAAGATACAACTGTGTGTTTGGTGCGATTGCAAAATCTGCAATAGGATTGGCAGTTTATCAGAAATTCTTGTGGTTTGAATTAGATTTCAGGAGAAATCTAATTGTGAGCCTATTGACATCAAATTGTGTTGTCCTATACAGGTGGAAAACCATGTAAGAAAGCAACAGTTGGACCAAGGGACAGATTTGGCCTCACTGTAAGCCTTAACCCAGAATTATGTTGCTACTGTTAGTATCAATGAGATGACCTACGTTAGCTGTGAATTTGAATGCTGCTGTGAAAAACTCAGAGAAGTACTATTTATCTTAAAATTCTCTCACTGAAATTTTAACATTGACACAATACTTTGTATTTACTTACTCAAAAAAAAAAAAAAAAGTACTCCAAAACATAAATACCAGGATCAGCTGAAAAGAGTAACTCTTTACCAAAGCAAGACCTGGACTGAATAGTTTAAGCTCTGAATTCTCCCTTTAAAAAAGGTCTTCATTTCAGCAATAACATGGATAATAGAGGATATGGTGAACAAAGAACTACCAACCGATTGCCAGAGAACAGGAACACTTCTAAACATACCTCAGTATCCCAGGACTGAGGGGTACCTGCAAAATCCCCTGCATCATGCAGCCTACTGCCATCACATTTTCTTGCAGTTTGTAGTACTTAGTGTTCTACCTTAAGACATCTTAGAGTAATCTGCATAATTAACAAAAAAAAAAAAATTACAGGAGGGATCTTGTGTTCTTAGTTACAGAAAATAACTTGAAAGGGTTCAACTTTAAAGAATTATGTTACTGAAAATATCATGAATCTTTGGGTCATGTGAGGTTTTTTGTGGACAGAGGCTGGATTTCAGCCTCAAGACACTGTATCTGATAGCCCATCCCCTCACATCTGCTCTATTAAAAACTACCCCATGGACAAATCATGATCCTAAGAGTTAGTTAAAAGTAACCTCAAACCTTTCACCCTTTTTGTACTCACAAAGTAATCTAAACCCAGCACATTAAGAGAGACATCAAAGAGTTCCCAATGGTTTTTGTAGGTGAAGCTTCTGAGCCTCTCACTTCCTACTTTAGAGATAAGCCAAGCAAAGACTTCGTTCTGGCCTTTTGCCCCCAAAAGACTTTTTACTGAAATGTGTGTTGCAGTAGAAAGATAAATAGTCGGAGTTACAGAAATCAATACAGCAAAATTCAATAAATAACAACAAACATCTACTGGACAAGACCTAAACTTTTACTACGAAAGAAGTTCTTTTACTTCCCTACACTTGTACAATGCAGACACTTCTTTTGTACATTCTCACTCATAAAGAATATAACATCTTTCTGAATTTAAAGACTTGGGCAAAATGTGACACATACGCTCCATTCCCTTCCTCAGAAACTTCTCAGATCACCATCTAAGAGCTCTTTGGAACCAGAACCAGAAATTCAAATTATATTAAACTGCATCACACATATAAATTTAGATCACAAATTCACTTTAAACTATGGATGCAAGCTACAAAATACAGATCCAGATCTCATTAGCCTCAAGGTCTGCAGCTATCTGAATCTGACATTTTGACTTGGAGCCGTTTCTACTAGGGAGTCAGGAAAAAATTTCCTCATTTTCCATTTAGTCATTCCCAACATGTTTGCTTACAATTTTTTTTCCACTCTGTCCCTGCACTAAGAAGCCATTGAGCCATCTGTAGTATTCAGATAATAATTTTCTTAGCTATAACCATATAATTCTGCTAATGAGGGCTACTGGAGAGTCAGCTATATTCCCTTTTCCAAAGACATTATTATAGTTTGATCTTTTGCATATGCAGGCATCACTCCTCCTAATAGATGTGGTTAAATGTGTAAGAGACCATTTCTTAAGGAAACAGGGTACTGGAGCACTGTATATAAATATCAAATGGCATAACTGCCGAGAAATACCATTTTAGAGAATCTGAAACTGTTTACCAGATGGACAATATTCAGGCAGCAGTTTTGACTAAGAAAAATAATTAAAAATCAGTCTAATAAATTAAAATATATTTTAATTTAATTGTTTTCAATTTATTGTTTAAAAGATGCTTTCACTTGAAAACCCACCAGCATTTATGATTTCTTGTAAGAACTGAAAAAGTTAAATTCCACTTAAAATACATAAAATTACAGGTTACATGTTTCATAATTTTTTCCTTTATAGTAGGAAACGATAAATAAAATTCCTTTTGGTAAATAAGTGACATTTGTTTCCATTTCCCAACTGAGCATGTGAACGAAAAGACCACCTATAGATCCCACCCATCCAAAATACTCATCACAGCAGCAGACGCTCCAAAGGGACAAATTTTAGATTTAGTTTACAGAAGACCCTAAGAACTTGATACGATCTTGAGCCACAAGATCAAAATAATTATTCAGTTAGTATCTGGAATATCTTCAGACATAGTATTCACATTGGCCTTTTCAGGATTTACTCAGTGCTCTCTCTGCAGAAAGGTGATGCAGGAATCTGCTTTGTAGCCTTTGGCATAAGGGTCCTTATGCCAGCACTCTATACTGAGTTCATGCTTACCAACTTCTCAAATAAGAATTACATGTTCCATGTAAGAGACTCCTTATAGCTCTTCATAATATGACCTGTATGTGCCCTTTATAAGCGTGCAGCCTTTGCTGTCAGCCTCTTCTGGCACAATAGCCTCCCCATTCAGGCCTGAAGTCCTCCAGCACAGAAGAGCCTTCTTAAATGGAGAGAGCATGGTGAAAATGCATTCCTCGGTTTGATGATGAAAAATTAGTATGAGAATAAAAGAATTTCTGTCATTTCCTTGTATACAAGACTCTTCTTGCAAAAATCAATCCATGCCATTTTGGAACAGTATCACTAATGAAATTACCATAATCAAGAACTGCAAAGACATTGATTACTAAACACAAGGTTAATAGCAGCCTTAAATGATATTCTGATACTACTGAAGACTTACAAAATCTGGTGAGAGTTTCTCTCTCCATCAACAAATAATCTCACTGAAAATCTAAACATCTCTAGCTACAAGCAGGTGAGAAATCCAAGGTCATGGATTTACAAGACGCCACAATAACATAACAAAAATGCTGTGCTCTCTGGACCTAAAATGAACTTGTCTTGCCAGTTCATTCATTCAAAAAAACATCCCAGTATATTTCCTGTCAGATCACCCACCCTCTGCCCTACAACAGCATGAAGCAGAAAGCTGGCAGCTCTTGTTGTATAGAAATAGCACAAATCATAGCTTTGTGATGGATGCAGATCAAATCTTTAAAGACAGATGATTCAAAGGTGCACACAGCCAGTATGGATGAAGCTGGAACTATGACCTCATTGACTTCACCAAAATGATGTGTGATGTTAAAGTAAAACACATAAAATCTTACTTGGATTATGCCCAAACTGCTCTGTAACTTCATCCATGAAGGAACATGAATCAATGATCCTGCTAAGCAGTTCAGTCATGGAACTGTGCTGGTAGATAAACTTGTACTTAATTTTCATATGCATCTCCTAGATTCACCTCTCAGGTTCCCAATACCTTAAGTTGTACCAAGTCAGTAAATGTGCATGTAATTATAGATGCAATATTTTTGCCCAGCACACTTTAAAACTTCAAAGATTCAAACTGTTTCACTGTTTTTGCAAATTTCAGAGGTCCAACCTGTCTAATTATGCATTCCTTAGTTTACACATATTATCACTCCATGAACCCATAATGATTTGCACAGCTGAAGCCCCTCAGACCACATCTAATGGTCATACAGTAAGACCTGTACACCAGTTACCCTGATTTAAAGCAAATCCTCCCCCAGTGCATATGGATTCACTTGAATTGATTCACTTCACTTGAAGGACCAGGACTGGATTGGGCAAAGCAAATAAAATGAAATAAGTAATTAAAAGGATACATCAAATGAGACTTAAAGGTATTTCCCAACAGATAAGTCACTCACTTTTTTACCTCCAAAGACCTTGCTCTTTCGCTAATGTCCAAAATGGTCTTTGTTTGCGTAGAAACAACGTAGAAAGCTATAAAAATAGGCTTAAATTAGCATATTGCCAAATTGGTCTACTGTAACAAGTGCTTTGAAGTCTGGCATCCTGACTGATTCCCCACAGGAAGTTGAGTACTCTGAAAACAATTAAGAACAAAAAAGGGGCGGGAGAGAGAAGAGAGGGAGCAGCAGAGTACAGTAGTTAAATTAGGCAAAGTGAGCCTTGGAATAGTCAAGGGACTAAACAAGCCATCAAATCACTTAATAATAGCACTTCTTTAGCAGTGGAGATAGAAAACACCAACTGGATTTTCAGAAACCGAGAAGGTTTTTTAAGGGTTGAAAAAGCAGAATGACAGAAATTTAAATTAAATAAATGAAAATTACTTCTGAATATAATAGAAGGTAATAAGGCACCAAAACTGCCAGTAGTTAGAGTAGCTAATCCTGTATTCTAAAACTGATCCTAATGTAAAGCATTATGCAATTTAAAAGTAATAAACATGATCTTTGCTGCCATTTTACATAATAAATAAATCTTAACTATGTTTCCCATTTGTATAAAGCCTTGTGAAATGATGTTTTTGGTGTTAAAAAAATTGAAATGTTTGTTTCACAAGGATATTATACTGATGCAGTGGAATATATTCTGAGGGGGAAGGTTAAAATACGTTTTATAGGCAATACGGAATAAACATAACTGTGTCTGAAAAACCCCACATGCCACACAAACAAAGACCTTTCAGATTATACATTAAACATTTTACACCATGGAATATTTTCTCTATAATGTTTTGTCTAAACTGAAATGCATATTCACATACTGAAAATTGGATAGGATCATTAATGTTAAGGTACCATGTAGGGGAACTACTGTATAATTAGCAATGGTATCTGTCCCCAGGATTATGTGATGTAGATTAGCAAAAGAGGTAAAGGTTTCACCAACTGTGTTTTACCAAACAGGAAAGAGGTGCAAGTAGGATTAAAGTTTTATTCCAGTTAAGTAGTGAATCTCTGAGTAACTTATGGTTTTCCAGATCAGGTCCCATGTTACTGGTCTAAAGGAACAGGAGGCTGTGGTTCAGATGGTACCTGAACCTACACCTTTGTCTTCCCCATGCACAGTTTAGCACAAATACTCAAAAGTGACTTCTGTTTCTACAAGTCTCCTCTACAGGTGCTCCTGTACATCCATGGTGTGGCACCCAAGGGGCATTACTGAAAATGTACCTCTATCTCACATCTGTACATCTCATCTGTGCGAGACAGAGCCTTAAGCCTCAAGAACTTCATTATTTTTCCCTCTGTCATCTTCTGCCCCCTCCTTAATACATGCACAATGGCTCCTGTCTCTTTTGGTTATCCCCACAAGTGTTACGAAAACCTTATACTACTTTTTTAAAACTTTGGTAACTACATTTTTATAAGACTTCAGCAAGTAACCTTTCTAGTTGCCAAGACAAGATGTGGAATCTCCACCCTTGAATGTGTTCAAGACTTGGCTGGATGGTGCCTGAACTAGCTGACCTAATTGGACCTGCTCTGAGTAGAGGGTTGGATGAGATGATTTCCAAAGATCCCTTCCAGCCTAAATTACTTTATAATTCTAAGTTATATATTTTTACTTCAGGTCTCTTCCTTGACACACTAAAAAATTTAATTTCTTTCAAACCCCCACCCAACATTTCTCATCTTACAGAAAAGAGTCCACGTGTCCTTCAGGGTACAGAGGAGATCTATAAAATTGAACTAGATATTTCTACAAAGCACGTCTGCTGATAACAGGTAAGTTTTGTACTCCTTCCAAGTCTTTTAAAAGTCCTGAAGAGAAAGATATGCATTTATTCTTTGTTCTCTTGCAACTCAAGGCCCATCCACTCTGTGAGAACTCTAAATACTAGGGTTGTAGGACAAGCCGGGAGACCCATGCTGACCTCAACATCCTAAAGAATCACCTTTATTGTACAGTAACTATTCTTTGAGAATGTGTTATTATGGATGCCACTATAGAAGATCAGTAAGCATTATCCTGTCAGAATAGCAGCTTTGAGAAAATCCAGCTGCCTTGAATACTGATTTATGTTACTGCATTGCCAAATTTAGTAACCAAGGAAAAGCTGGAGAGCTTGATACTGACATCGACACTTCTGGCCAAACTAACATGTATCATTTATAGTAATTTTAAGTGGGAGATCTAGAGAACTCTCTAAGAAGTGTTTTCTGTGCAAGCCTTAATCTGATTTCATTCCTTTCTGGATTATCTGACCATTATATAGACTTTAAAACAGCAAAACTATACAATGAAAAAAAACCTAAGTAGTACTTAGTAAGAAAACATAGCCTAGAAAAGCTCGGTCAGAGGGAGCCCTGTTCAAGATGAGGCTGGAGAAGATTAGAGATTAAGTCTTGCCTCATGGATGAGTGTCCAAACTTTTCTTGGCTGCCTATATAAAAAGCCTTCTTCATTTTGAAAAGCATCTTCTCACTTTCATGTCTTATCTCAAGACTACCTGGTCATCTTGGAAGAACCTTTTTGTGAAGTGCTCAGGTTTTTATCACAGACAACTATCAAGTGTGGAGAAAGGAGCAGGGCATGATCTAGCCATGGCTCTGTGATGTTTGGTGGAAGAGATCTGAAAACAGAGTAAGTATCTATGGAACTACTCAGTTCAAAAGCCACCACTTGAATGGCACAATATCCCCTTCAGGCTTAAAAAGCACCTCAGCTGGAACTCTCCTTAGACAGTATAAAACATCAGCATTTGTTTGCTATCATTCTTTTTATTGGTTGCTCTCAACTTTTTATTATTGCCTCTTCTTTCTTTAACATTATGTATTAATATTACAGTACCACCTATAGCAACAAATTAAAATTGCATCTTCCATTGGAAATTTGATGCTGTTATGCTAGGTTCTGTACAAAACTCATTGGTAATAAGATGTACTCCCTTACTCAAAGTGGCAGAAACAAAATCAAAGCAAAAAGAGGTGTCCCAGCTCTTGTCTTGTCCCATGTCAGTTGTAGAACAGGGTTCCTAACTACAAGTCCAAGATACCAAACTGCTTTATTTTTTTCTTTGGCACTTTGCCTTTTGTCTCTATGTCTCTTCTTACCTTACATTTATTTATGCGTAATACTGAGACAGCATGTTTGTGTTTCCTACAACTTAGCCAACTTGTTTACAGGTGATTTAAGTAGTTAGTACTTGGTTAAGGTTCTATTTTTTTATTAATAGAAGTTTGGAGACTGAAAACAGGAGTACAGAGATATTACCTGACTTTGTAAAAAATAAAAATTGGAGAGAATACAGGCCTTTTGGAGCTCCAGTTATAAAACTCACAGTTTTTATAAGCACAAGCAATCAACTGCTGCTTTTGGTGAGAGCTATCTGTAACCAGATTCTCACAGTATCCAGGCCCTGATAATAAAATCTATCTGCCAGGATTTGGTAACTAATATAACTGCATAAAACAGGTGCATAAGTGAACCAAATGAGCCAAACTGGCTACAAAGAAAACTCAAATACCCACTGGATAGGGCTTCTTTATTTACTCAAAAAAAAAAAAAAAAAAAAAAAAAAAAAAACCAAGAGAACTTCACTTTGTATGCACTTCTGGTCAGCACTAAACATCTTTCTGGGTAGCAAGTGAGAATTTAGGAGATTTTAAATGCTTTCTTTGAAAGCAGAAAAAGATCTCTTTTAAGAAATCAAGCTTTAACTGTGAGAATTAAAAATATCTGTTCCATATGTTCAAGTTCCAAGTAAACTAATATTAAGTATGTACAAGAAAGTTCAGGTAGGAAGAGCAAATGATTAAAACAGAAGTCCCTTGGGTCAAAACGCAAGAGCAGTGGACATAGATAAAGTACCAGGGAAAAGAGATGAAATACAAACAGGATGTGCTGTGGTGTCCAAATGAGATACATTAATAAAAAAAGTGTTGCATCATTAACCTCTCGATCAACTGGCTCTGCCAGGCCTGAACTGGACTTTCTATTGCCAACACCAAGTCCACTGACAGCCCAGAGACCTTGGAGAATACAAGGATCTCTGATCACTTTCTGGTATATTTGCCAGTCTCACTTCGATACTTCAAAATAGAGGAGGGAGAAAATTTATAATCAAACTTAAAGAGGAACAGCAGTTACATTGGCAGCTGAAAACCAGCCCCAGTTATGGGATGGGCCTCATAATACGTGACTGAGATTGCTGTCTTCTGTGTTGCTATCTTAATGGTTAGTCCCTGGTTTTCAATGGATGTCATAGGTGCTGTCCACAAGTGGCACTGTTTTGTCACTGGTGCTGGGGTGGCTCTCTAGAAGTCGTCTAGTGCTTTGGACCCAAGAGGCTTTCAATATCCCAAAGCAACAGTTCTGACCTACATACACTCAAACCAAACTGCAGTCCACTGATAAGCTTCAATGCCTCTAGAATCATTCCTCTAATGATGAGCCCTGTCTGGCCTCCATGGCATTCCCCAGTACACAGCCCACCAAACACAGACAGCTGCCTCTTCAGCAGCTCCAGACTCCAGTGTTAAGCACTGTTGGAACTACTAATTCAGAGGGGGTGGTTCTAGATAAAAGAGAAGTCAGAATAAGCATAGTTAAATGTTATCTATAAATAACTGCAGAGAAAATCCATTGCATATGTTGTAAAAATAATTAATCGTGGTGTTTTACAAAGCAAAATATTTTGATATCTCCAATCAGCAAAATTTTAAAGATTTTTTGAGTTAGTTACAAAAAGTATTTTAAAAATGTTTATTCAGATCTAACAAGTTTTATTCAGTTTTTAAAATCACTATTTTTAGAGATTGCTATAAAAACCATACAGTTTGTCTCTTCTGCCAAGCTCATTCCATGTAAATTTGCATACAAGATTCCTATTAACTGAAAGAGTTAAAGGAAAAATACCATTTATTATTATTTTGTGAAATACACAAAGCAAATGTTGATTATTTACTTCATGTGCTCTGGATTTAGTCATATGCAGTCTTTCATTTCCATGTCAGTGAAGAAGCCAGTATCTCCTTTGGCATGGTTTATACTTCCAAACACACACAAAAAGCCACCAACAAGAACGAAAAAAACCAAACCGTGGTTAAAAATAGGAACCTTTTGATTGCAATCCCACAGAAACTGGCAAAAGGACTTGGGGACATGACGCTTCTATTAGCCTGTTTGTTTTTAATTGACTAGATTTTGAGTTGACAGTGGCCCTTTCTGCAGTGTAGAGAACAAAACATCACCACATGGCCAGCAGGAGCTGTTTTAAAGTGGTGCTCTCTTATGTCCCCTGCTGAGGATTGCACCATATGAGTCATCAGTAATGCCAAGTCAAAGGCCAATCATCAATAAACCTCTTGCTGGGATCAAGAGTATGTAAACAATGGATCAGCCCCTTCTATTGGTAGTTACAGTAGAGATAAAGGGTGTCACCTACCAAAACTTTTTTTCTCTCAAATTTTACGAAATATCATCTTCTATCTCGATACCGTGTCTTATAGTAAATATTTTAGCACAGGATGTATTCTGCACATAATTATATTAATGGATCTGAATAGACTACTTGTCTAGATACAAAACCTGTGAGAGTAAATGGGAACTTCTCCATTCAATTCACCGGTCTCTAAATTAGGTCTACAATCAACACATTGTAACCCAGATATCATAGCAATGAGAACTGAAGAAACTGCATACACTCATACAAGTACACTTTTATTTAGTATAGTTCAACACACCTGGGCTAAGCTTCTCTTTATAGATGTACATGTGCCTAGAGTTACAAATCCCTACAAGGGAAGTTCATTGAGAACAGGTTACTATTTCAGAAGGAAAAGACTAAGAGATTTTAAGGACAGTTGCTTTTCTTTGTCCTTTTTACATTCCCGCCATAGGATTTATTAAGCTTACTGTGTGAAGGATTTACTCCTATATATCCTGGAATAGTTTCCCTAAATTCCGTTAACTTCATTTTCTCCATAATACATGTCTCACGACTTAACTAGACAAATTAAGAAAATAATATAAACCCCCCTGCAAGGACATAATTTATCTGACCTTAACCAGCTCTTTGTTGCCATCCATCCCTGTCCATGACTCATCCCATTCTGTCACATTACCATTGACAAGGACACATAAAGCTACAAAAGAAGTTGATGGACACCCGCTCCAGAGCATTAGCTACCTTGCTCCATGCTCCTGAGATCTGACTGTGCCTTTTGACAGCTCTCCAAGCACATTTCCCCATTTCTAGAATGAAACTGAACCTTTGCACTTTATTATTATTATTATTGTTCTCTTTCAGCAAAAAGGTAATTGGGCATGAAAAGTTCAAATCCATTAAATAAAAACTCAATTTAAAATATTTTCCATCCACCAAGCAAAGTCCTACTCATTAGGCTGACACTGTACTCCACCTCTGTGCCAAGTGGATCACTCAAAGATGCCCCCCACCACTTTCCCAGCATTTTGTGTGACAAGTAAATCTGCTGTGCACAAAATGCTTCATAGGGCATCCCTGTTTTGTATAAATACAAGCAACATTTTTTACAGTGCCCTTACATGCCCAAGTTGAATTCTGCAACTATCAAGATACTTTCAAATAAACTATTTGCACTGAGTCTCTCCTCTGGATATTGTGGAAGGCAGACACAGCTTCTGAGTTTTACTTCTGTTGTTTTACTCTAAGTTTTTGAACAGCCTCAGTCTCGATCAGATTACCCTACTGCTAAACACAAATCATAAAGTATATTTACTTATCAAAAACAATACCGGACAATTAAAATACAAATTGCACAGTTCTATGGGAACCTCAGTAGAAGAATGTGGTTACGTGGTGCCTTATTAATTTTAAAAAGCAGAACAAAACAAAACATTCTAATGCCTCAGCCACAGTTTAAATGTGCTGCATTCACAAAGGTCACTTTTTCCTTGAAGTTTTCTTTCAGTTTTCTTCAGTACGCAGTACAATTTTACTGTGTAGAGACACTGTTTTGCTTTAATATCCATTATAAATTGCTTTCTTAAAGCTAGCAAAAAACCTCCCCCGTATAACTAAACCTGCCAAAGATGCAGAGCACTGCTTTACCCTTCACAGGCGCAGACCTGAAACCTGAGAAAAAAGCCAAAGAGGGACATCTAGTGGTACCAGGTACAAAACTAAGAGCGAGCAAAGGGAGGAAAAAATCTGTGGATCTGAGAGAACTGCTCCTTTCTCATCAGGAATGAAGAGAGGTTGTAGGGAAGACCAAAATTAAAGGAAGGAAAAAGTCTGATCATGTTATGATTTTTTTCTAACAGATAGAAAATTAAAATTGGCAGTGTTCTTAACAATAAACTCCATTTGGGCAATGAAGAAAGATGAAGCAAAACAAAAAGAAAGCGAATAGTCATTACTTTAAGATAGTCTTTCAGATTTGTTTGAAGAAAGTCAGATTCCTCAAGACGAGCTGAATCTAAATGAAAGAGCCATAAACAAACAATGCTGCCACAGAACTCCAAAGACAAAGAAGGTAACTGTACCCTGGCTTTCATTTGCAGACCAATCCCAAAGAAAACCAGGAGGACCCACAGAACTAATTTCATTTACCTTGAAAGTACAGTTACATCAAACTCCAGCCGAGGCCTGAGCAACAAGAGGAATTCCTGTGTGAGAAAGCTTCCAAAAACTCAGCTAGTGAGCAAATTATAAGATTTAGCGTTTATCACTTATATTAGCAGTGAACGTTTCATCATCCTTAAGTCCTCATGAAATCTTAGTGGAATAAGCCATCTGTCAGCTAGCAGGCCAGATTAGCATTGGACCCTTCTCCCAGCCGAACACAAGATGCAATTAACAGCAAACTCCAAGTTGTTGGAGAGACAAGAGAAGAGCTGAGGAGCAAGACATACGTGGTTCCAGCTAACCTTGGTACCAAAGAATACCTGTATTTGTATAACTGGGTCTTTCTCATGAAAACACTCATAGAATCATAGAATCATAGAATTAGCTGGGTTGGAAGGGACCTCAGAGATCATCAAGTCCAACCCTTGACCCACCACTGCGGTTGCCAGACCATGGCACTGAGTGCCACATCCAGTCTCTTTTTAAATGTCTCCAGGGACGGAGAATCTACCACCTCCCTGGGCAGCCCATTCCAATGCCTGATCACCTTCTCTGTAAAGAAGTTCTTTCTAATATCTAACCTAAATCTCCCCTGGCACAACTTAAGACTGTGTCCTCTTGTCTTGTTGAAAGTCGTCTGGGAAAAGAGACCAACTCCTTTAGGAGTACAGGAGGGACACCAACACGTGGAGTATGTAAGCTGGCAGCCCTGCTCTCTGAGAAATATATCTTCTAAGATGGACGGTACCTACTCATAGGTTTGATGTGAAAATCCCATAGTAAACAACTTTGTGCTGTTTAGCTACCCAGTATTAAATGAATGAGGCTGTCATTCATTCTAAAACGGATCTGCAGCATCCTGAAGGAAAATGCACTTTCTAGCTCCTCTATTAAAAAAGGAAGCAGATGAAGTTTTAGCTTTACACTGGTGTCTTAGAGATTAAGAAATTTTAACCTAACTTGAGCACATCTGTGGCAAATACACGTACACTGAGCTCCTCTCTAAAGTGAGGGTTAACAAGACAAAGCTCAGAAATTCTTTCAGGAAACATGGAACAACCTACAGAGCTGAACTCTTTCTGCTCAGCTCCCATACAAACTCACCTCTGAAGGTCCTGATTTCCATGAATGTATTGCAGAGAAAGGGATTCTTTTCCATAAATTTGGAAACAGGTGTTGTTTGGAAAGAAGTTACTTTCCATGAAAAAAACCCCAAACAAAACCAAAACAGTCTCTCCAATGATGTAGCTCTGGTATCATTTTGGTGACAGTTTCATAGGCTATTCATAGTCATATAATGCCAACTCCTACCTCGCCCAGAAGTGGTCTGTGTTTCATAGGTGTCTTCAGACGCAACTGATAGAATTAGCTATGGAGCTGACCTCACCCAGAGGTCATCCCCATTCTTTTTTGTGGTATTTACAATCCTCTTTGCAGATATTTAATGGCTGGATGCAAAAGGAAGAGCATTCTTAAAAATGAACTTACTTGGAATAGAGATAGTAAAGTAAAATAAAACCACTGAAGCAAAAAGCTACCTGCCTCTCTCGTAACACTTCATCTGTCTTCACCCAGTTTGCCACTTGGTGCTGTGCTAAACTACCATTAAATTATTTATCTCCTTTCAGTCCTCCCTTTTTCCCCTCTTTATTGTTTCTGCAGGACTGACACTACCTTCTGAATTTACTCCCACTCAGTGGACTACCAGTACCTACAAGACAAATGCTTTTTTTCTGTTTTTTTTTTCCTCCAAAAAAAGACAGGCTTCTTGGGACTTTCCTTCTTAAGCTCGCTAAAGTCAACCATCACCATCATGTATAAGACATAGAATAAAAGATTCTGTCAGTGGTGATGCACCACTAGGATTCACTATCAAAGAACGAAATACAAAAACCTTCAACAATGGAGATTACATGGCCAATGCTAACATAATATTCTCTAATGCATAAAAATAAATTATTTTCAAATGTGTTCCCATGGCACAAGCAGACACCTGGCACACAGATCAGAACTTGGAAATGCTGTTTCATAAATGGAGGCTAAGTCAGCCTCTGTATCCCTGTTCATATTGCACACTCAGTAGACTTTGAAGAAAGTGTGCTGGAGATGTCATTTCTCACAATTTTATATGCAGTCACATCAAGATGCTTCACTCTGGGCTAACAAGGGATGAAGTACATCACTCGAGTATTACTTACAGAATTTATGACATAGGATGTTGCTTACAACATCATACATTGCAAGCATTTGTCCGTAATACAGTCCCATGTGTACATATTCACCATAATATATATTCCTATGAATTCTTATTTGGCAATATTATACAGTAAAACACTGTATCTCACATTTCTCACACCTACTTTTAAAACAGGAGTGTAATTTTTTAACATGTGGAAAGGGATTCTAAATTTTTGTTTTTTCAGCAGTGTACAGGAATAAAATAAAGAGTCCTTTTTAGGAGGACAGTGCCTGTTTAAAATATTTCATATTCCATCTTGCACTGCAATAATTTAATAACTGCATCAATTAAAAACAAACAAACAACAAATGAAGCCAACAAAAAGAACCTCTGCCATTTTTAAAAAATAAGTTTAGTGTGCATGTATTCCAGAGAGCAACAATTTCATAGAACAGAGTGAATCCACACCTGTGTCCCAAAGTCTCTGAATGAAGATCATACACCTTTCTGGAACTCATGCTGTGACTAAACCTCAGCAGAAGGGCAGCCATTCCATGGCATATTTTCCACCAGAAGTCAGGCTGAAGGGCTCATGATCTATTTTAGCCTTCAAAATCTGTGAGTGGGGAGTTACTTATTAAGATTTGGAAGTTTGAAAATCAATTAATACCCTTTTGCTTCACTTAAAATGACTCACAAAGCTGTATTCTTCTAAGTGTCCAACAGCTGGATTTATTTCACCATGAGATTATCAACGTATGTCAACACAAACTTTCACAGCACAATTGATGTGGCATCTCAGTTGACAAGAGAAAAGTTGTTCCAAAAATTGAGTCTTGAATTGAAAAACATGCTAGTTTGACAACATGCAAGTTATTTTTAAAAGGGTATTTTTAATGTTTTGCTTTTTATTTTTTGCTTTTAGAAAGGACACACTACAAGCACTTTCCACCAGAAATTTAGATTGGATTAGTTTCTGTAAATATCAGTGAAGAAAACCAGCTAAGCATGGAGTAATGACCATAACTAGAATAATTTTCAAAAGCCCAAAGTGATTTGAATTAGTAGGATCCTAAGCTTTCCTTTTCCTATATTTTGCTGACTTACACAACTCCATCACTTTCAGAAACATCAGTTCTGCTTCTTGAAACAAATACCTTGGAGGCAGTGAAGTTCATATATACACTTCCTTCTGAAAATACCAAGGAAATGTTTAATGTATCATTTACAGTTTTAAACACCCGTTTGTTGATATGAAGTCATGCCCAAATGGCAAGTCCTAGCTCAGACCTCTTTACCAACACCAGCCAACTCAACAACTCATTGCCTTCAGCACATCTGCCTGCAGCCAAGGAAACCAGGACGAAGGAACTCTAGGTAAAGCCACATAAGTGTTTACCCACAGAGTCAAAAAAATAAATGGATGAATTTCTTGCACTTCCGAAAACAAAGCAGCCCATGAAATCCACTCAGAGATGAAATCAGCTAACGAGGTCAAGCTATGTCAGCTATCATTCTAAACTACCTCATGGTCATCTGTCAGAGCCACTACAAAAACAGTGAAACTTCTTTGCACAAGATAGTAAAATGCAAGGAGTAACTGGCAAGAGAGAAGAAAACTTGCTGTTTCTCCAGTCACCTAAGATTAGTGGTGGCAATAACAAACATAAGGAACAGGAACGAAGCTTAGAAGACATGAGTCTGATTTCTTTCTATGTGTCTCCCATAGAGTAGCCTTTTCTGCACTTTCACCAGGTCAAAAGCAGCATACCTGCTGGTAACAGCCAAATTAATAAATGCTTTTTCCTTCAGTAGTTCTGAAAAATAAGCTAACCTCTTAAAATTTATAGCAGTACAACCCATACAGTATACTTCTCTAAGGCAGAGCCTGGAGAAATGCAAGAGCCATTTGACAAGGGGCACTCCAACACACTTCCATGGAGCTGGCAGTCAGAGCTTGACTGAAGCTTTAAGGGAGATTTCCTAGATTGAGCACGTACCCCACCCTGATGCACAGAGGGTATTTGTGTGAGCAAAGAAAAATAAAATATAGGTTTAAAATAAATGCAAGAAAAACAATAATATTGAATCATTTTAGGTATTTCTAAGGGTTTCCGTTTATCTTTCTGCTTCTCAGCACAAAGTGAGTGTGTGTTCAGGGCTTTGAAACCTCTGAGCAAATGAAAGGGATTTAAAACCAGTTTTGTTTCTAATGTAAGATCACAGAAATAAAGACAGGCTCCAAGTATTTCTTTTCAGAATATTTCTGTACAGAAGTTTGATGCAAAAGGAGTTAAAAATGCTGTTCCTGCATATATCTGGCACTGACAACTAGGCTTGTCAGAAGTGCCTTTTTGATGCTAAAGGAAAGGACTAAATTTCAAATAGGTCCCTCTGCATGGTGGCTACTTTCCCATTGTTTTAAATGGATAGAAAGACACACAGCTGGAAAGAAGACACAAGCTATGTTTGGAGCAACCTTCACCAGTGTCACTAAACAGTTTAGCCTAAATACTTCTCTTCTTTTGAATCTATTCAACTGAGAGAAAAAGAGCTGCAATCCACTTTGGTTTTAATAAAGCTGAAGTGGATTATACAAACAACAATTTCAAAGATTTTTTATAAGCCTAGCATTATTGGTTATATCTTATTATTAAGGAAAGCATTCTTCAAAGAACTGTATGATTGGAATCTCTTCCTGATAGATAGTGACATGCTATTTGCTGGCTGCAGTAAGAAGAGTCAAAATGAAAACAAAAATACAAACACGCTTTTTTTCCTCGTCTTTATTGATTTAGACTTCAGAGCTACAGCCAAAAATAGTGCATCTGTAGAAAATTACCACACATGCTATCGATACAGCTTCATCAAATGTTTAGAATCATAAGCACTTGACAAATCACAAAGTTCAGAACATTCAACATAATATTTTGGTAATGTAGCTCATGACTAGGGAATACAGGGAGAGGGATTTTGTTTGGGTTTTTTGGGTTGGTTTTTTTTTTCTCTCCAAAAAGAAATATTTCTAAATAGGAATGAAAAGCCTCTGCTTAAAATGAATTCCAGCCACCACACAAGACTCACGCTGGCTCATTCAAGACATCAACATACACAGCTGGAAACTTTGTGTGGAATGTGGAAGGGTACAGAGAAGCTGTAACTCTGCTACAGGTACAACACTGTGCTCAGCACTCTGTATGCCATCGAGATGGTCACTGAATATCCAACTGCCCAAGACAAACCTCTGCCAGGCTGGGGAAGAGGGATCAAGTATGCAAAAGTGTGAGCAATCCGAGCCCCAGCGAAGATTCTGAAGTGCAGCAAGGCTGTGGACAGCTCAGGGCCACTAAGAGCATACAGAAGTCCAATGCCAAGAAACGGGACAATATTTTCAAGGTCATTCAGGTGGCCTCTGGGGAAAGAAGCAGAGTTGGTTTTCAGTGTTACATTCTGTTGAATAAACCACTTCAAGACTCATTATTTTCAGAATCTTCACTGTATGCTACTTGTTAAGGCCCTGACACAAATGTTGGCTTCCTTTGCAGTGGGGACCTCAGCTACTGAAATGACTTCACCCAAAGCACCCCACATTTTTAAGCTTCTGATCTTCAGCTTGAAAGGCAGTAGTTTTTGTCCAGGATCTTGGTAATATTAGGGACCTACATGAGGTATATGAGTGCATCTGGGTGGGAAAAAATGCAAGACAGGGAAGATGACAGATAACTGGAATTTTTCTTGCAGCCTCTCTCAAACAAATATCAATTAACCAGATGAGTGTGACTGCAACTACTAGACATCATGGCCCAGAGGGTCTATTCCAATCCCATAAATTCAGTTTGTAGTCTCCATAAAGAAAATCTGAAATGCCCTATTTCTGAAATATTCTGTCAAATCTTCATGAAGTTCACTCATCTTGAAGAATGGTATTTTTGAGCATCTAGCAAGTGTGACAGTTATGCTCTTGGCTCATGTTCTTCACTAAAATAGTCAAAAAATGTTTGAAATTTTAAAAACATAATATGATTTACTAAAAATGCATTGAGACTGAGCTCCAGATCTTGAAATATTCTTTTAAGACTCGTCCTAAACTTCCCCTGCTCCCTTTATTTTCTCAGAGAAATTATACTTTAAGCCAAATTTACTGATTGAAACAAACTCTAAGCCTTATATAATATGCCCAATTTCACAGCTAACCAGAACCAGAACACGGTGATGTTTTGCAGCTGCTTTCTGAACTCATTTGTCATTATTTTTTTCTGAAAAAAAGTACATTGAAGAAAGTAATGTCTTTTCTATCCTTACAAAAGGAGCAAACTGCAGTCACTTATATAGAGAAAAAGCCATGCTAGATCTGTGTGGCATTATCTGTTGCCATGAAGTTTGCAAAAGAAAAAATAGTAAATTTCTGTTAACAATCATTGTTAGGAGGAAAAAATGCATGTTTAGACACAATGGAGTAACTGGAACCAAGTCAACTTTCTACATCTGGGGTATACTGAGCAATTCAGCAAAGTATCAACACAGGATTGGTTAATACAATGTTTTAAAAATTTAACCTGTGTATATGACTCTATGAGGTGGAAGCCATTCTCTAATAAAATATTTTGAGTTCAAAGAGCATATGGTGGCAAAGTTAGTATTGACTTAGTCGTCCTCTTGAAATTTACAAATAGAAAGGAATTACTCTTCACCAAAAAGTGTCAATTTTTACATAACAAGCAAATTAAATAACTAACAACTCCCTGTAGCAGTCAGGGGAATAAAAGGAAAATTTGAAGCATCATTATAGACCACTTAAATAAGACTCTTCTTTCTGAAACTTTAATCCAGAAGACACACAGAAATATTAGCCTTCATGGAACCACAATCATCTATATCTGAAAGGATGAGAGGCTCCGAAATCAGAGCTGATGCTTATTTTTAAGATCTTCCCTAGTAGTGGTTGAAATGAGAACACTTCATTCACATTCAGTTTTTTGGTATTAAAGATAAACATAGCAAATAACCTGCTAGCTACATTAAGGAATAACGATATGGAAAGCATTTCATTATATCTTTCCTTGTTAGCACAGGTGTATCAAACAGCATCTCCAAAGTTAAAATACTAGACACTGAAAAATTTGCCACCAGCTAAATAAAATTAAATCAGATGCAATACTTAGCTCACTGAAATAAAGGTTACACTCTACCACAAATCTGGCAAAAGAAAATATGTACAATGCAGGTTGCACACTGCCATATTATTAATAGCATTCTTCCATAAGGCTGGTCAACTTTCCTGCACAACTGACACAACCTCAATTCCATTCAACAGAAAGAGCACAGGATTTGACTCCTATCCTGTACAATTTGCCAGATTAACAGTCTCATTACATCTCTGAAGTTCCATGTCTCTAATATTGTGTGACTCCTCTTTCCCTTATTATTTGCTTTATACTTTAGGAAAAGATGCAACTATTGCAACTGGTGTTCAAATTATAAAGAAAGCTCTTTTCCACTTAATGAACACTGTTTCTAACTTAATCAACTTATGGTCATATTTTACAATCTTCTTACCACTTCATCCATGCATACAAGATAACAATCCAAGAGCTAGCTGTTATAACCAGACAATGACTTATTTTTAGTACACGTGCTGACCTTTTCTATATGGAATGGTTTGTTTGTTTAGACCACATAAAGCATCACAAAACACCCACGGGCTTACCAATGAAAATGAGGTAAAATTAATACTTTGTTACAGTATTATTCTGCTAGTTAAGATAGTTTTAGAGAGTCTTATGCATTACCTGCGTACACGCTCAACATCTAGATCAGTCCTCAGGTATTTTTTAGCATTCTCTCCTTTTCCAAATGATGCTGTATCTTCTGGGTTGGCAAATGCCTATTTGAAATAGAAACACACAAGAGACATTAGTGTTTTTTCAAGTCAAGGCAGCTTGCTTTAAAGGTCAATCTTTTACTAATGCCTCTCTATATAACCTGACATAACTTACCTGAAGTTAAATCACACATTGTTCAGTGTGTTACTGTTTTATTGAGCCAAGCCTGTACCTAGCAAACGTGCTGACAAATTAATGGAATTTAATTTATGTATGTAGCTACAGCCTGGTTCTAAGATGGACAAGCACAGCAGATGACTATACTCAGCATAAGTAAGGACAGTGGGCTGAAGGATCACAGGGACCTGGAAGGTAAAATTACTGTTTATACTGCATATGTCTCTTTTCACTATTCTTGACAAATTATCTGAAAGCGCTTCTGTATCCCTTCTTTCTTCAGAAATTTATACAGCAATAGCAACTCATCCTCCTTTGTAACCAAATAAGTTTTTCTTTTCCTCTTAGGTACAATTTTTTCCACTTACATATCTGTTATTTCCCCCAAATACTGTAAGACACTATTTGAAAGCAACATTCAACTCAGTTAGTGCAAACTTCAGTAGACCTCTGCTTTCAGACATGTAGTATACACGTGCATTCTCTGGACTGTTCATGCTATGCAGGAATAAGCCAAGAAAACCTTTTGAGTATCAGTTTAACTTCTCTCAATCTGCTTTCCTCTATTTTATCTTAACACTTTAAGGACTTTTTAATATTAAATAGGAAATTAAAATGGCTTTACTAATTTGTCTGTTTGTAGTATTACTGTCCTTCAAAAGAAACCCCAAACCATCAGTACCACAAGTACCAAATTAATGAATTAATCACCCTATTATCACCTGCATTCATAGGGATCATAACATGGTATGAGCATTAATACAGGACTCCACTCAGTCTACATACAGGACCAGTATAGCTGATGTGACAAGAGAAAAGGAAGCAAGCTCAAGAGACAGACGTATGGGTTTTATTTTGAACATATAGACAGGCTGTGTGCTCTACTGTGTCAAAGACCTGAAGATCTATCAGAAACCAGCAGCAGCTCAAATGCTGTGTTATTAGGTCTTCATGAACAACAGAAAAGTTAGGCTGGGTTCTCTTGCACCCAGTAAGAACAAAAAAAAGCATTTCAACAAAAGGAGTGCAATAAAATCCCTGAATCACACCCCGTCTTGCAGAAGCAAAACACACAAGCATAGCCATAGGGGACAAACTCAGGGCTCTTTCAGGCCAGGACCAAGTGTTTGCAATAGTGAACATGAGCAACTGCCTAGAGAAGACCAAGAACAGCAAATACAACACAAAGCTTCCCATGAGCACTCTCTCACAAGCTAGATGCAGCTTCTGCATTATTTGGTAAATCTCAGTGGATCTTCCATATACTTATGTAGCCTATGTATCAATCCATGTAAATTTTAACTCTCTCTCATTCTAGAAGAAAACAACTTTTTTATAAGACAATGACCTCATTACAAGATGAAAACAATTAGGGAAAGCAAAGAGCTTCAGAATTACTGGATGAAAGGATTAGAGTTGCATAAAAACACACTTCATACCCCCTTTTCTGACCCTATTAGCTGGTCATTCATGTATAATGGCTCTATATCACACTTTATAAACTGGGTACCTTGGACACCAGCTTTCTGCAGAAGACAGTGGAAATTACAGTTATGAAAAAACCTTATTTAAAAATAACTGAAATGTTTACAAGGGTAGGGTAAGCCAAATGCAACTGTAAGATAAGAGTTTCATACTTATCTTACACCTAGGTTAAAGGCATTGCCCATTTGAAACTAACTAAGAAGCAGCACACCAAACACAGAATATCATTAGAGGGAAGAGATAAAAAACAAACTCCCATTATTTAAAAGCTGAAAAGAAAGACTTGCGGTATCTCAGTATTTCAATACAAATTATTCTACTGGACAGAATTCCCATTTTCTTACCTTTCTTGTGATTCTGTAGTATGCTGTTATAAGACTCATTAACATCATTTTTAGAAGAACAATAGCTGCATAGGTGGCATAAGCCCGGAAGACATCACTGTCAATTAACTGGGTCGGTTTAGCCATTTCTCCGTGTCTCATTGACAACCTTTAAAGAACATGAAAGACAGGCTAACATCACAGCAGTCCAAAGTTCTGACAACAATTTAGGCAGAACAGCCATTTTTTCAGCAACACTGTAATGATTGCACAATTTTGCCACCGTGAAAAGGCTATTTGCAAAAAAAAATTATTTTCCTCAGTTTATTTTCATAAAGGCGTAATACACTGAGATGAAAAATTCTAATTTAATATTTTCCTTCCATTGTATCTACTTTTTAAACTGTCAAAATATAAACCACCAAACCATTTAATGTAATTGCAAAAACAGCACTTGGTCATACTTTGGAAATAACTCAAGAAGTTCATTTGAACGAGTGAACTTCCCGAAGTAGTTAGAAGGAGAGAAAGAATGGGATGACATACTTTACATACTGTAGTGTTTAAAGAGGAGAATTAGTATTTCCCACCTTTTTTCTTTTTTGTACAATGACACAATTCTAATTGCACTTCAACTTTCAAAGTAACCAGTATCTTCCCACCCAGCAATAACTTGTGATCAAACTTACTTAAACATGCATTTTTCTCCTTTGAGACCTTGTTCTCAAAAAATTGCTTTTAGTATGATTCACGAGCAAAGATGTAATGACAAAAAGCAGATAACTATTTATGCTTTTATCATGGGACATTTAAGCTAATGAACTCTCTTTCCAATGAGACCGTATCAAACCCACAACCCTATGGAGGTGGTACTTTTTATCAACATCATTAAAGTTCAGAATGTGATCAGGGCTGAATGCACGTAAAAGGAAAAGCATGTTCACATTCAATTTGTGCTCTGCACAGAGCAAGATTTTTGCTTCACCAAGTGCTTCAATCATGCATTTAGTGAGTAGGAATCCATACACCTAGTATGCCTCAGCTTCACACAGGACCAAAATAAACGTACCCTTTGTTACAGTCAACTTCATTATCTCCTATGATATCACTTTAATGACAGTAATAAAAAAAGTTTGTAATAATATTAAATTTATTACAGCTCTAACAACCTCTCATCTTTCTTTCAGCATGGAGTCACTGATAGCAATAGGCAAACACGGGAAAGTGGGCAAACCAAGAGCAGTAGCAGACTTGCTCTGAAGGCACATCCTTGGTGGGGAGCTGGGCAGGATGGAGGTAAGCAGCTGTTCCCTCAGTGAAACAAATCCAGGCCTGCCTGGCTGTGGTGACAGGATTTTGCTCCCTCTTTTAGCCCTTCCAAAACAATGCACACAGCCACCAGGCCAAGCTCTAAGTTTAGGGATTATGAGAAATTCAGAGTAATTTTCCTCGCTTTCACTTCACAGTACAGCAGTTCTCAAGATTTGGTAAAGATCTCTTTCAGCAGTTTCTACAGAAACTGCATAGTTTCACAAAAGAAAAAGAAAGTAAAACTGCAGCTTCCAAGTGGTTTTTCTTACTAGATTTAAAAGCTGTGCTGAAAATACCGCCAAGAACAAAGTTGTGGGAACCTGTGCACCAACATCTCTACGTTCCTCCCACTGGAACCACACCAGTTACCATTTTCCCTACTTTTAGGGTTGGACTCTTCCAACTCCCATAAAGCCCCAGCCTTGCCTTAAATACGAAGTTCAGTAAGGATTTGACAGATTTAACAGTAGGAGGAAGGCAAAAAAATAAACCCCCACACACACACATACCAGAGCAGCTTCAAAGCATCTGCTCAGTAAGATTACAAACACCCTGATATGCAAAGTCGAGAAGATGCTTCGCTGGGGTGCAAACGCAAAACCCAGCCCTGGTGATGTGCACAGGTCTGGATCTCCATGTGCTCATCAGCGCAGCCCGACCTGACCGCACGATGGTTCCACTTCATGCTGCCAAGGGAGGGGACGGCCCCGTACCACAGGCAAACCCCATCCCCAAGCTCCAGCCCCAGCCCCGGCCCCGATCTCCACGGGCACCGGGCCGCCCCACCCCCCGCAGCCGCCCCCCAGCCTGCGGGGGGCTCCAGCGCCGGCTGCGGAGAAGCACCCGCCGCCATTTCCTGAGCCACCCCAAGACCTCTCTCCCTCCCNGTTTTCTTTCTTTGCCTCCCAGACCCCAGCTAGACGGGACCTGGGAGGCAAAGAAAGAAAACCAGGAGAAGCAAACAAGATTAAAAAAAAAAAAAAAAAAAAAAAAAAAAAAAAAAAAAAAAAAAAAAAGCAAGCACTGCAGGCTCTGCAGCCTTGGACTTTGGGACTAGAAACGCGCTGTGCCCAGCGATTGCACAAACTCCCAAGCAGGCTCGGAGCTTACCTGAAAATCTATAGAAAAGACCAAAAGGCTCAGTACTTTGGGCCTCTAAATTGTTTCGGTGGATCTGGACTATTACTAAGGGAAGAAAATCCAGAAATGTTTGCATTGCAAAGCCATCAGTGCTGTTCCAGTCAATGTGCATCATCATACTGCTTTGCAAAGTGTAATAGAAAATAAAGGAGCTCAAGGGCTGGCCTCAGACTTCTGTTGGCACACTAGGACGTGATGAAAGGAGGAAATGTGGTGTCCAAGCTTCCCACAGCTTCCTCAGGGAAAATAAGGCTATTCCCAGAGCCCTCCTCAGAACCAGAGCAATGCTTGTGACTAAGCAGCTAATGAGAAGCAACTGAAGAAGACAGAGATAAATGCAATCAGGTGCCAAGTTAAGATTTCAGAAATAACTCTAAAGAGAAGGATGAAGTCAAAAAGTAACACAGTTTTTAAAGCTGCGTTGTTATGGGAAAATTAGTCTTAGGTGTGTATATTCAAGCATTCATTGCTGTTACTTCTTTGCTTCATGTTATGTCACGTCAAATACCTGTGTGTGCAGGCATTTGTGACTGAGAGCAAAACTTCAACAACCTTTGTTCTCACTAAGGAAACAGCAAACAGTATTTCCACTGAAGTCAACAAAACAACTGGCATGAGCATGGATCCATCCCAGTGATTTTTTGTTTTGTTTTGTTTTTTAAAAAGGGAAGCATTTCTGCAGCTCATAACTTACTTAAAGGCAGGAATCATTTCTTCCTAACTTTGGACACCACCTACCACATCATACACATCGCAATCACTTACTGTAATTGGTGCTATTGCAGTGAAATTATATTTTCTTTTACATTCTTTTTTCTAATCCATATCCAAAGCAAGTTTAAAAAGAAGCCAAACCTATTAACAAAGTAAAACACACATTATTATACTTGAGAAGCTGGTAATTGTTTTATATGTAGTCCTCAGAACTAGACCTGAAAATAAGAGAAAGCCAAGAGAAAGGCAGTGCCATCAGTTGTATGTAGGATATAATGCAGCAAGAAATTCTACAAAAAGCACCCTTTACTTTGGATTTCACATTCCTGTTTTACAGAATCTGGAAATATAAATTTATTTATGTGACCTTAAAAGATGCTTCTGAAATTGAAAAAGTTTGTATATTCCCAGTCTTTGAATTTTGAGACCCACACTTCATTAATTCTCTCAATGTTCCCCAAATTCTAAGAAAGGTAAATATCTAAGAAGGTCTAAGAAAGAGGGAGGACAAGAAGAGAAGGAAAAGAGGAGGTAAGGAAGAAAGGAAAAGAAAAAAGAGAAAATAATGGAAAAGACATGAAAATAATTTTTAAAAGGAAAAGAAGGAAAAGGAGAAAAGGAAAATGGAAGAGAAAAAAGGAAAAAGAAATGAAGGAAAAAGAAAATAAAGCAAAGGAAAATGAAAGGGAGGAAAGGAAAAGCTGGAAAAGAAAAAGGAAAAGGGTAAGTATAAGAGGAAGTAAAGGAAAAAGAACAAAACGGAAAAGGAGAAATAAAAGGTAAGGGAAACAGAAAAAGGAAAGACAGAAAGAAATAAATGTAAGAAAGAAATGGAAAGAAAAATACAAGAATCAAGAAAAGAAGTCAATATTTCTTACAGACCGTGAAGCACTTAAGAGTGGAGGGCAGTCTAAGCAGAGTGCAAAACCTGGGCCATAGTCAGTAAAGCAAAAATGAACTTGTGCTCAAGGTCTATTTTGTTCTCAAAGTTCAGTAGCACCATAAAGTAACTGTACAACATGTGAAAACTGCTGTGATCTAAGTGAGGTTAGATACATAACTGTGGTGGTAGTTGCTCCTGAGGGGCCCATTCGCACAGTCCTTACTCATGTGAATTGTCCCTTTGATGCTAATAGGATTACTCTTGTAAATCAGGGATGCCATATCAGCCAGGTGCCCCGGGTTATACTGATCATGAAGGGCTTGATCTTGCAAACCTCATTCTTGTGAGCAAGCCTTTTTCATGACAATTTTCCCATTGACTTGAAGAACTATGTATATAGCCAGACACAGTAGAATCAGGACACAAATTTAGGGTCAGCATAAAAGTAGGAACACAAGAGTTTTTCATTTAACCTCCAGAAAGGAATAGATAGTCCCCAAGAAGACCAGGTAAGTGTAATCATTCTCTTTTGACTGCGGGGAAGGCAGGGGAGAGGCATGCATTGATCAGTCTTGTTACATCTTGTCTCTCTCTCTGGCTCCATTTATTCACCATAATTGGAGTGGTAAACAACGTACCAACAGTACATTTTCACTGCACCTGAAGCTTCTGTTCACCACCCTCTTACTAACATAAATTAGATTTTTCCTCAAATAGCTTTTCTGTAAAATTGACAAATTATGTCTCCTGCACTAAATCAGCCAATGGTTTAGAGTAAATAAAAAACATGATCTCTAAGATTCAGACCATATTTTAACTTATAATCTGAAACTTATAATCTTAAATGTCAAAAGGAAAGTGTTATAAAAATATTTAACATAACAGATCAGAGTCACTTTTTGTGCTACTCAATTAAAATCTACACCTCAGAAAGCACTTTCACTAAATCAGATGTTGACACCTATGTCATTTTGCTGTGATTCACATGCTTCTGCCTCAGAAGATCTCAAACTGCTGTCTCATTTCTCTGGGGAACTGCTTCAAAAGCAGCAATAAAGGATCCTTAGTTAGGAATGCTTCCTGCTGGTTATAGCTCACTGAAGGCTTCCCTGGTAAAAGCTGCCTTTTGGTTGAGCTTCTAACTCCAAAACAGCCATGTCCATCCATCCGTCCATCTGTCCATCCATCCATCCATCCATCCATCCATCCATCTCTTTTATTCATTCCACTTTTTTTGAGGACGGCAGTTCTCAGTACTGAAATGTGAAAGTTTGTTGTGGTTTTATTGTTTGTTTTTTTATTTAACATTGCAGTTGCTCACTAATGAGAGGGAAGCAATCCTAACATAATTAGTTAGTTTGTTAGTTTTGACCAACAAACAGAGAAATTGAAAGGAGACAGTCTCCACAAAGAACAGAAGTGGTCATATTTGCCCGTTGTCTGCTCAGTTATATACCATTAATTTTAAAAAAATCCCTCAAAGTTCTGTTGCTGATCATTTGAAGAGACAATGGGTAAGGTTATCTTCTGAAGTCACTTGCTGTCTTCCATCAAGTAGCACCATTGCTACAAGGAACATGCAAGACAGGGATCAAAAGTCATGCTGGGGACATTCCACAAGGAACAGTCCAACACCTGAAGAATATCTGTAGATTGTTGCACTACACAGCTTGATGTCCCAGTTGGTGGACATTTAGGCAGAACTTTTTTGGAGTTTTTATATAAGAACATCGTGGACCATCTTTTTTCCCTGATTCCTCTTTTCTGCATATGAACACCACCAACAGCCTCACTTCTGAAAATATATCTGCAGCACAGAACCAGCTTTTCTGCTGACAGTAATGTGTGTGGTGATTTTTTTTTAAGTCCTGTGCTGTACTGAAGTGAAAAAGGCATCAGCCTCACCTCTTGTGATGCTGTTTGATCTGTAAAATTGTTTTATTAGGAAAGCAAGACATGTAATTAAAGGCCAAGAGTCAATAGCATTATAATGCTCATATGTGCTGATGAAATAGATTTTGCAGAAATCATAGGTTACTTTTTATAAGTTACTTCTAAACTAATCCAGTGAGAGAAGTTATTTGTTAAGCATTATTAGATACAGCTTGCAGAACAGAATCTGATCCTTTAAAAAAACACAGTTAGCAGGAGAAAAATATTCATTATAAAACCAGAAAGGTTATCAAGTTTCAATTCACAGTTTTGAACAGAAAGGAGACAAAGTGTAGATAGCAAGATGAGTTTTAAGACAATGAGTTTTTAATAATGAATAAAAGAGTCCAGTAAAGATGGGTCTTCTATGTTGTTGTGCTACTGCCCTGATCTAGAACAAGAAAAAGCTGGAGACCAAACTAAAATGTTTCTTGCTACAGTGCCACTCCAAATGCACAGAGAAATCTTACAGTTAACGTTACCTACTAAGAAGACACAGAGATGGTAAAAAGTATCTAGCAAGGCATTGCCAAAGTATCTCTGCGGATGAGATTATTAGAAGTAAACAAGCACAAACTTTACAGACACTGGAGATGTCTGTAGACGTACAGACCTGGTATGTCTATAGACAAATAGGTAGAGGTATGAAGTTAACTTTTAAAGTGCTCCCAAATCATACTGTGAGGTTTTTATACTTGTATAGATAAAAGTATTTATGTAAGGCAGTGAAAGAGCTAAGCCCTATGGATTGAAGCAAGTTCATTTTTACATGAAGGTACTAAGCTACTGGTTCAGTGGTCTGAACCTTTGGTCACTGCTAATCTTAACTGGATTTGTATCACAGTTGAATGTCAATAGGCTAAATGGTCCTGTCACTCATTATTAGTCATCTAAGATTGGAGTTTCTTATCCCATTGTATATATATCACTGGTGGGATATGAATCATGTTTAGCTAACAGAGCAGCTTCTGCCTGTCAGTTCAGAGGTGCTTATGAAAGCTGAAGGAAGGCAAGGAGAGGTCCACTCCTGCACAGGTAGTTATTTTTGAGGAGTAGCCATCTGGAAGATAGAATTTAAGTGTTGCATGTAAAGAAGATATTGATCAGGAGTAATGACCTGTCCTCTCAGCTGACATGTATCACTGATCTGGTGGTAGGACTGTGGGCAGGATTCTTTAGATACACTATTTTAGAGGATGTGGGGAGAAGAAGCAGGCACCCTAGCTTTTGGGTGTCAGCAATTCAGCTGTCTCCAACTTGCAGCTTGGAAGAAATCGTGTTATGAATGCAGAATGAGTCGGTTCTGCTCCGTGAGGAGCAAGTGCCCAAAGCGCGCTTGTCTTGGAGCAGCATTTGTGTGTGAGTTGTTCTCATGTAAGGGTAAAGAGGCAAACTGCGTAGTCAGTGTGTGCCAAACATGATTGTTTTAAAAAATCAATTATCTGCAATTACAGGGACAACTCCGTTGCAGTATGCAGAGCCTTCCTAGGGAGCACAGCTATTTTTATTAGCAACATCCCCTCCCCCAGCTCTCCATACAGAGCCAAGTTTAGAGTCAGCAGAATGGCTTGGAACCAGCACATTTTATCCCCAACAGGCGAACCAACCACAATTAAACTGTATTACCATATATTAGGCTTTAAAGGGGTTCCTTTAGTGCAGTATATAAAAGGCTGTGAGGAGACACAGAGAGGGAAAGGAGAAGACAAACGTTTCACATGTAATGGTTAAAGTCCTCCCCGGTGTAAGTCCATTGACTTCAGTTGGCTAGGGATGAATACAGACAATTCAATATTCAACAATCAGCAACTTTTGCTTAGTTGGCAAGAAAATCTAAGTTCCAGAGCCTTCCCTGTACTCTGTCTTTTTGAATCTTCACTTGGTTGCTGTAGCTCTCTACTAACAGGAAAAACACCCTGCAGGGTTGACTGTTGGGTGTTTTCTGCTGTAGTTCAAGATCACCCCTCATGGTTTTATGAGACAGCAGTAGACTTTAATAGTCACCTGAGACAATTACTGTACTCAGATACTGTATTGTGCAGTAAGACTGCTTTTGAACAGCTGCATAAATACTTAGCAAAGACTTGCTCCTTAAAGCCCTGGGATGGGAAATAAAAGCAGACAAACCACAGCATCAAGACAAGAGTCTGCATCTTATTCTGCTGTCTAGCTTGTAAAAAAGGAGTTGTGTAATTAATTTAAAAGTTAATTGGGACAGGGAACATTTTTCATTTAGTGGTCCACATAACATCCAGTAATAATAGGCTACAAGTTCATATTTGGTCACTATCCAGACACAAATTCTTTTTGGGAAGAGTTGTGACCCAGTCTTTGGTGGTTTGCTAGGCAACTCTCATTAAAAACATAGAGATTATAAGATAGGGAGGCAATTAGTCTCTCCAGTAGTGATGATGTCCTCTTGTGAAATTCCATTGACAAAGAACCTCACAGAATCATATATTCCTGTGGTAGAAAAGGCCACTTTTCTTTCTCATAGCCTTGCCATTTTGATGAATACTATATATTAATACCTTAACAAAAGTAGATTTTTTTTTCCCAAAAAACCTTCATAACTATTGTTTCTCTATTACACTCTATTGCAACCAATCAATTTCCCTGCCATTGCAATTCTAACTAGTCCTGGTAAAAATCTCTTGGCTGATATAATACGTCTTGTCTTAGCTTGATGCTCTCTGTTGTTTTAAGCTTCACTGTACAAGGGGATATTCAGCTTAACTGTCTATTTAGCTTGAATAAAGAGTGCTCATAAACACATAAAATTTTATGGAAGCTCTTAATAGTTATAAGGTCATCAAATCCTGCCTCCAGCTCTGGACTCAAGAGGATCTGGCAGCATTGCAGAGGGAGAGAAGTATTCCTGCTTAGTTTGGCCTCTGAGAAGGAGCCTTGCTTCTTTTTTTCTGCAGGTGGGCAGTTAGTAGGGGCTCAGTAGGCTCTGCTAATCCAGTCTTCCACTGTATCATAGCCACTTTTAACTTAAGAGATGCTTGAACGTTTCCTCAGCATTTTCTCCCAGAATGATGCTGTAAGGCAATGTCAAGCTGGAAGAGTGTTTTCTACTAAATACAGTGTGATATGTTGGAAATTTAGTATCTGAAAGACTGCTTTTTCCCTTTTACTGATGTGTGCTTCAGTGAAATTGCTCTTGATTTATAGTTGGATAAGCAAGATCAGAATCAGACCCTTGCTGCTCATTTCTTTGGGAGCAGGACTAGGCCTTACATGCTCTTGTGCTCATTTTCCACCTCAATATCAAGTCTCACAGCTTTGATTCATAGAGTTTTCTCTAATTTGGTACATGCAGGCTTCCAGACTAGATCACATAGCAGCAGGATAACAATCCTCTGGAGAGCATATCACTTTGAGAAATTCATGAAGAGGGTGACTTCGATACTTCCTTTCAATGACACTTGTGGAATAGGAAAGAGAAGAAGTGAATTAAATGGAATTGCAAGCCTGTTTCAAAATGTATGCTCTGTTATACAGCAGATGACAAAAAGCATCCTCAAAAACATCATTCTGGTAGCTGTGCAAGTTTTTGATGAGTTGTTTGGGGTTTTTTTCCCTACTGTAATCAATCTTTTCACATTTAGGGCAAATTTTTTTACCTGTGTGCACAGTAAATGGGAGCTCCGAAATACTCCCTCATGCCCTACTGCAGAGATGGTGTCCCAAGGCCTTTCCTGGGGTGGAGGTAAGCAAGAGGAACAGAACCTCTTTCTACTATGCAGCAGGGAACAAACTTGAATTCTCCCCTTTCCTCCTCCCACCTCCAGCGCTCTGCCCAAGAGTATTGAATTCAGAGCAGGAAAGAAGCTGTCACATTTTGAGATGGTACAGATCTAGGGCAAGTCACTTCCTCATGGAGCAAAATGAGTTTTCTTCCTAGTGCTTTTCTGAGCTATGAAAAATCCTATGTGCTTTCTTACATTGGAAAGATTGTGAAGCAATAACCTTGCTTTCTTTCACCAGGAATGAGCCACGCTCTTACTGGCTAAAGTGTTTTACTATATATTTGGGTATACTGAAGCTGAGGGAAAATTTAAATTTGACAGCAACTACAGTGAATAATCAATATATGTATATGTATTTGTATAGCATGAATGTAGGAGCTCTGCAGCAAGAGAGGATGAGAAAGTGTTCCCAAAAGAGAAATAATGAGCTTTCCACTTAGGGGACAGCAGGGTTTTGTCCCTTTCCATGGAAGATTGCCTTTCCATCCAGGTAGTGACACCAAGAGTATTGGGAACTGAGCTTTTAATACTCTTCACCCCATCCTGATTTCCACGTAGATGCATATTTGCAAAGGGCAATTATTTGCCTCTGTTGGTAGCTGTCTTTGTACAAGCAAATATACTTCCTCGTGAAGCCGAGTTAGGGATTTTTGTGGGATTACATGTTGAAGAGAGTTGGAGAAATATGAATGACTGTATCCTAAGAACAGAACAAAGGGAAGGTACCTGACATACATCCTCCTCCTAGTCCATGTCATGCTGTCATGGCAAAAGTGTCCCAGAGAATGCAGATCATGACTTAGATTTTTAGGTCTAGTGAAGTAAAGAAGCTACAAGAAGCTACAAACTCAGACTCTTTATACTGAGAGGGAGCATGACACAAAAAGTGAAATGAATCATAGAGATCCAGAGACCCGGGCTCTAATGCTACTGGGAGGTGTGTTTTAAGTATAATTTGTCTTCCAATAAACTTGGGTTAGAAGGCAGTCAGATAACAAGTGGGATGTGTGTTAAGAGAAGGGAAAATTTAGTGAAGTTGTTTTGTTGGTTTTTTTTAGTAAAGCTTCCCTAATTCTAATGAGATTGCATCCAAAATGTTTTTGTATGGATATATATTTGGACACTGCAGTCCAGTGGAGATTCAGATACTGATGCATCCTGATTTCAGAATTGGCTTTGTTGGTTTTTCATTCCATCCTGCCTGCTTCTTTAAAAGGGTCATTTATGTTGTGATGTATTTAATTTCAATGTCTCAAGATTCTGTATCTGTGTGCACTCACACGGTTCATGTTTGTGAGGGTATGCTTGAAAATGATGCAATTTTGTAATTTGATGCAAAATTGTAATTTGTGTGCAGATCCAGTCATTTACTTCCTTGTCCAAGGAATTAATTTCTGTTTCATCAAATGATCTTACTGATAACTGTCGAAAAGTTATTCAGTAGCATTCATATTCGTGACTTTTACATATTTTCTTCCTGAAACTTTATCATCTCCCATTTGAGCTCAGAGAAATCATCTAGGAAACAGATCTCCAACAGAAATTTTTCAAAGCCTCCTTTAACCTTTTGAAGGGACTTTATGTGGTATATATATTTTTATGTTTTGTGCTGTAGTGTTCAGACTCAGCAAGGGATCATGAAGAATAATGATCTTGCTCAGCTGTGCACAGTATGGACCACTATACATACAGTCACACCGAGGCCAGTTATGCAGTAGTTCATGACAACAAATAAAAGTTGATTCAGTAATAATAATACGGTCTATGTTGGTCAAGTTCAATTTCCAATGCTTTGTACCAAGTAGCGAGTTAATCAGGTAACTGAATCTGAGGTAGGGCAGGCAAGTTACAGTGTTCCTAAAAGGGCAGATAATGCTTAGTATGTTGCTTCCCTTATGCCAAAGACAGGAATAGAAGAGCTTGTTATACCCATCTCAACAATGACCTGAATGAACTACAAGAAGAGGTGAGAGCATTACCAGTCAATGACGACAGCTCAGTTCTTGGATCCTCTGTGAAGCCTGACAAAAATGTTGCTGCAACAGTCAGATCCTGTCATGTGCTGGGAGCTGAACTAGGATCCCGACCTTGTTTCAACAGCCAACTGAACAGTTAATTGCCAGATGATGACTTTGGGTCACTAGTTGTCCTGACATGATGATAGCAGGGATGAAGGTCTTATGCTCCACTTCTACCCTGTGGGCTTCAAAAATGTCTTTTTGTGCAGTAGCTGTTGATCTTTCCACCTGTGATCTTAAGTCCATCCATGTTAATGAAAAGACCAACTACTTGAGACCTTGTGCTCAGTAGATGTTAAATATCCTTTTCAACAAAACTCTGTCTAAAGTCAATGAAGTTCAAGTCCATGAATCATACACAGTCCTATCTCCATGTCACCTGGACTTTGGTGACCTAGAAACCAAAAACTGTTTCACTTCAGTGGCTTTCTTGAAACCCATTGCTGAGTATGACCCCCAGGTGTTCACAGTGTGTTTTTTATCACAAGCATCTGTTATAGATCTTAATTTGTACTTATCAAGAGGCCACCTCTTGAAGAGGAAGCTTCAGATGTAGTGCTCACTCCAGGATGGAAGCCAGCCTCTGTCCTCCCTTGCACTGAAGGATTTACCCCTTAACTTCAGAACAATTACAGAGATAAGTTATAACAGAGTTAAGGGACTATCCCTAGTTTGGGGGTGCAGTTTTTTCCCATTCTTCTTTGGTTTTTCTCAGATGCAATCAAGTACTGCATGACACAGTCACTTCACTGCCTTCCCAGTCAACAGCAGCCAAAGCTAATGGTGGTTCAGCAATATCAACCAACCCCTTTATCTGCCCTGCATAACCTTATCACACAAGGACAGATTCTAGCTGCATGTATTTAAACTATGTATATCTTCACCATTATGCTTAGTTCATGTTTTTTATAAATCTTCCATGGAGTTAATTCAGTCATTTAATTACGAATTTTCAGGTAGACTGCTTCATTTTTAGCCTCTAAAAAAGCCTCTCTGAAATTGTTCCCACTCTACTTTTGAAGCCAGTTCACAGGCTCTTCTCATTCCTTTCTACTGCTCAGTGTTCCCTCTGCTCTTCCTGTGGCATGGAATACAAATTAATATCCATGCTACATAAGGGAGGTCGAGGGCAAATTAGGGTGGCCTGATTTGCCTGAACGAGGTTTTTCTGCTACTGCCCTTCCACATAAGACCCAGTTAAACTTTGTGAACATTCCATTAATTCTATGAGCACCAGTACAAGTTTCATTCCTTTACTACATTTTATTGAATAAAAAAGCCACATAGGAAGTTTAATGACCTTTTATGATACATTCAGAAACACATAAAATACAACTAATGCTTAGTGGGATGACTTGAAGTCAGGTCATGACTAGCACTCTTGCAGTAGTAAGAGCAGCTGAATTGTTTCTTCCACTGCACCAGACCTGATCCAAATCCTATTGAAACCAACAGTTTTTTTTTCTAACTTGAGAGATACGGTTCACATTCAGCCTAAGTGGCTCGCAAGGATTTCATTATTTTTATGCTTTTGAAAAACAAGTCCTGTCACAGGTAGTGACACCTTCTTTAAACCTGCATTTTCCCAGTGAAGAAGATTCATGGAGTGGATGTTGAATGAGTAGGGCCTATCTGCAGTTTAGCTCTCAAAACTGCAGAGAGTGATAGCAGTGCTGTATATTCCCTAAGAACTTTACCCTACAACAGCCAGAGATAACTTATCAGAATAAACACTGATGGGACAAAGTTTCCATCTAGTAAGTCCATGCCAGCCAGGAGCCTCAACATCTCTTATAAAGCAGCAAACATAATTTTTCACTTCTACACTTTTGTGCAATAGTTTTAGCAAACAATACTGGTCTGCTCCCTGTATACATTCCTTACAGATTCATAGTTCAGTGTATAATTATGGAAGGAAGGAAAATAATATGTATTTTCATATTTCCTGCAGAGTGGGTGGTGGTTAAAATGTACAAGTCAGGAGGTTTAGTAGAGTCTTTTATCAGTTTTATTTACATATCAGCAGTAGTGGAGGATTAGTATAGGCTGCAATGAAGCATAGTTAAATTTATCCACTTTTGTTGTGGCATCAATGGTCAGAATGCATCATGCTTTATTAAAAACAACGTGAATGCTGCTATTTGGTATTTTTACTGGAGCTGCATGTTCTAGTTTAGCTACATGTTTTAAAATAGTAAAATAGAAGACAAACCTGTCACAACACCTTAAAGCAGATATATAATATTAATGTCAATAATGGGTCTATTGTGCATAAATGTAGACATGACCGTAATCACAGGATTCAGGTTTACACTGGAGTGGTAGTAATTTTTTTAAAAAACTTTTACAACTCGATCAACAAGCAATGGGAGGGGGTGGTGTGAAGATTCAAATATTATACATGCTAAAGCCTCTTTATATACTGCTCCACCTAATGATGATTCCTGCTGCATTTTTGGAAGTAGCCGAAATTAACTGCAGTGATTTGGGTAGAAGGAGTTCTGGTAGTTATGAAAGCTCCCTGTGCTAGCCTGTTGAGGACTGGGTGGGTTGAACTTCTCCCACAGTGCTTAACCTTTTCCTTACAATCTGCAAGCACTGACTTATGCAATTCAGCCTTGTTGAGTCTTGTGATCATGTTGCAAGCTCTTTGATACTTCCTGTTTTTCCTGAAATCCAAACCCTTCAGACAGGTGAATCTGTGAGAATTTCTCTTGGTAATCCTTTGTGATAATAGGGGAGGAAGAATTAAAAAATGTGGCCCAAGTACAGCCCAGAAGTTCAAGCTAACAGAAAACTTATCACTGAGAAAATGCTCTCATATAAAAATGAAAAATCCATTTTAAATATTTTCAGTTGCAGACTTTGGTTTTTCTAGCCCCGATTTATTTTATAATAGCTTTACTTCCTAAATTAGTTACTTTGATTTTAGCTTGGGTAAAAGGTTTGGCAGTCGTTTTCTTTTTTTTTTTCTTTTTTTTTTTTTTTTTTTCCTTTAATTTGAATACCCTTGATTCTTTATTCTCTATTAAAAGAATATTTAAAAACTGAAATTTTTGCAAGACCTACTTCTCTGGTCAGTACAAAGTGCCCTCACATCACATTGCTTTTAATGAAAATAAATTGTATTGTGCCTATAGACCTTGGAGCAAATTTGTAGATATTAGTTTCTCAGACATCTGTGGTGTTTTATTATCGATTAAAGAATGAGAGGAAATCACATGGCTTAAGACCTTGTACTGGGATTTATGAATTACTTTTTTCCTCTGTGACCCTTGGCAGGTTGTTGAATCTGTCTTTCAGTTTCCCATCCGTGAAGCAGGGAGTAACGATGATTTTCTGCTTCTGCTCTTTGTCCATCTTGCCTACTTAAATAGTTCACTCCCTGGAACAGGTCCTGTTACTTGCTCGGGCAAAGAAATCTCATTCTGAGTTAGGATCTGGATCTGTAATACATAATTAATATCAGTATTGAACAGTCAAAGGTATTACATCCAAGATGCACTTTGCCTGAGGCCCACATAGTTCTTAAAATGATGGATTTTTAATTGATTATTCCTAATGAGAGCTTTTTCAGACTAGCTAAATCGCTTAGGATCCACGCTCACTCTCTATATTTAGAGGCAAGGAGGTGGCAGAGTAATTCTTAAAGTGCATTGTTTCTAATAATCCAGGTGAGTGACAGTCTACGAGTGGCGCCTCCTTTAAAACAAACATGACTAACAGCCCCCAGGCAGCAAGCACGTACAGGTTAGAAATTGTATTGAAATGTCCATATTGAAGAAACAGTGAAATACAGCCATAATCACAAACATTTAATAATTTCAGGTTAGTAGAAGAGGGTTGGCATACTAATGGGTGGGCATCTCTAACAGCAAAATGCAAAAAGGCTGTGTAAAATCTGTGGCTGGAAGCAGGGGGGGTAGGAATTAAGGTGAGTCTGGAGTAAATAAGGCAGTATTTTCATCCCACCACACATCCTGATGCTTGCAGAAAGGAGAGTTGTAACTGAAGTATCAGGCTTTTATGAATTCTGCATAAACTACATCTTTACAAAAATAAGACTGTCTCCAGTGCCCATATTAAAGGCAAAACGTATGTGGCCTTCTAGATACATTGATATTTAGTTCTCATTGAAACAGACCCCCAGACATATGACTGTTTCCCAGACGTGTCTTGTCCCAGACAATTACTAACACCCAGGAATGATCTTTCTCACTCTCTGAGAGTGCACATGGTGAAATGAAGCTGTGTCCTTAGAAACTGCCAGGGAGGTGCAAGAGAGAACTGAGTACCACAATAGCCTTTTCACATCTCTGACCAAAGCTAAAAATAAACAGCAAAACAGGGAGAAACTGGTTTCCCAGTGGGAGCAAAGTACTGTTGTCTTCATGAAAGATGCTTTATGTCACTTGTGCTCCTGGGGATAAAAGGCCCAAGTAATTCCCGTTTTGTGTCCTGAGCTTGTCACTGACCTCAGCACCCAGCCACAGTGCACTGTTTTCTGCTAGATTACTCAAGGCAAGTGCATCTCTGGGAATAAAGACAGTATTGCCAGGAACTCTTCACTTATGCAACAACTTTCTTGCATCACTAGCTGTAAAGTTAGAAGCACACTTCAGTCTTAACTGCAAAAACAACTCTTGGCCAAGATCTAGAATAGCTGCATCTTTATTCCATCAGCATTCTCATTAAAGAAGTTAATGGCTGCATGAAAAATGAAGCCAAATCTAACTACTTAACCTCTTAAGGTAGTTTCAATAGATACTAGGCAATGTCTTTCTTCCCCACAGATCATTGCCTCTTTTTAGTAGTTCTCATTTTTCATTTCCCAAGAATTTGCAATCAGTGAGCATGAAGTGGCATTTTTGTGTAGTTTGCCAGCTAGTGCAATACATGTAACAACGTGGAAAACAAGCTAGGTCAAAGGCACAATGCAGAGGCTTTGGTTCAGAATTTCCTCACCTCCTCTCTTCCTTTAGAGCAAACACAATATTGATTTTGTATTTGCCTCCTGGTTCTGTTCCTTAGCATTGAACTCAGTGCCAGGTGAGAGCTAGGGCACGATACCTGCTTAACAGCAAGTGTACACCCAGCTCTATTACTGCTAACAAAAAATCCTCATGCCAAGAAATAGGTGAACGTTACTCAGTGTTTGTACACCAGGGTAGGAATCTGTGCATTTTAAAACATCATCTTCACGTGGACTTGAGGGAGCTCGACAGCCTTGGAAAATAAAGACACAGCACCACGTAGCACAGAGCTGGCAGTGGAAGCTGGTCAGTGTTCTCCCACCAAGCTGCAAATGTGCCTTCAACTCTGACTCACTTTGCTGGGTGTTGTCTCATGCAGTCCTTTGTCTTTTTAAGATTTATGTGTGTAAATGTCTGTATAATGCTTATATACAATCTCTTCCATCAAGGTAAATAGGCTGCCAGCTCTGAAACTACCAGGGTGTACTAGATACAAGGTTCACCTGTGTCCTGGGGGTGTCCCACAAGCTCAGGGCAGCTTGATAAAAGCACAGGAAGACTGAGTATTGCTCATATCTGCTTTACGTAATATTTCTTTTACTGGCAGTATTGCGCTCTAGTTACTGCCTAAAATTCGGAGTCTGTTCTGCTTTCAGAAGTTCCTTCATTTCCAGACGACTAGAATTAAGTCTTAATTTGCAGTTAAACAAATTCAGCTACTCACTGTCATTTTGAGCTGGTCAGTTTACAGTTACTAAATATCTGAATGATAAAACGGAACATCTTTTCTGAATGTTTGTTCCTCAGAGTTAGTAATTCTCTATATAATTGTCATTGTCTGCATAAATATCTAGTTCCTTTTTGTATCTTGTCAATTTTTTTGCTTCCAAGAAAAATTAATTTCAAAGTCCAAGTATATGCTGAATAAAAAGGAATTGTTTTTTCAGGAGTGGATTTTATTCATCCTGATGTCATTGAATTGAATTTGTCTTCTGACTCTGTATTATGAAACAGTGAGAACATAAGCTCCCTGCATCTTAGTTACTGAAACACACTTGAAAGATTATCCATTTTGTAAAGAACAATCTTATTATCCTTATTTAAATAAGAGACAACAATTTCATGGGTAGATTCAGTGATTAGAAGATGAATCATTTCATCTTCATCTTCATTTCAAATTTTTATTCTCGGGTTGTTTTTTTTTCTCCTTTAGTATTTGCTACTGTCACTCCCAACTTCAAAGAAAGGCTTTCCATTTGTTGCCTGTGACCCCAAACTTTACCTGCTAGAGTGAGCACTTCTTTTCCAGCCACACTGGCTCTGAAGTCCAATAGAAACTTCAGAAGATTCCTATTGATTGCAAAGAGCCTGTAATCAGCTCATGGTGAAGTGCAATGTTAAAGGGACAGTTTGCTTTCTTTTTTTCTTCCTCCTGCTAACTCAGCCTAGGAAGATTTGGCACCATTTCCAGACTGCTCTAGTCTCTCTGCCGGGGATTTAGGTTTATTAATGCATGTAAAAAACTATACTATGCAAGGTGACCTTTTCTCCTAAGACTGGGGTTCTTTCAGTGCCTATTTGTTCCCTTTAACTTTCTACTTAATAGTCTGTAGCCCCGAGCTTCTGTTTCCTGCGAGAACGAACTTGCTTCATTTGCCTACAGGACTTTTCTCCTGCAATCGTACCTCATAACTGCCATTAATCTAATCAGTCCAACTTGTGAGGAAGCTGATAAATCAACAGAAATCTAAACCCCAGCCTCCCTTCAAGTGCCAGCCTTTGTTAAAGGGCTTTGGAATTGATGCTGTTCTGTGCAATGAGCTCTGCTCTGGGAGGATGGAGAAAGTATGGCTTGTTAGCTGATGAATGTTTGAGTCTCTCTCTCCCTGTGAGCAGGATTGTGACTTTCCTGCATTTCAGTAAAATGCTTAAAAGCTAATTTAGTCGGTGTGTTGGTGGTGGTTAGATGTGGATTCTTGACCACTAAAAAGTGAACTGGCAAGCTACATACTCCTTTCTCCTTAAAGTCACTTACAAGGAGGGGAAGTGATTATCTAGAGTGAGCTGTCAACCTTTATGCCAGCTTTCCTCCTGATACGATTTATAAAACAGCCAAGATAACCTCTGGGGGGGAGCTTTGCAATGGAAATAGCAAGGGATTCTTATTCTAATGAACATAACACTGTCAAAAGTTTAAAGTTCAAATCTGAGGTACAAAGGTTTTGGGGGAAAAAAAGAGCCTGTAAAATATGAATATGACAGAATACGTGTTCATTGCCTGCATGGTATATGAAACAGGAGAAGTAGGCAAAGTTTATTTTTCTAATGAGTTTAAAAATATTTTTCAGGCTTTATGAAGAAGACGTTCCTAAATAATTTTTTTTTTAGTGTATTGTTGTATTTTATTTTTTTCTTCAGACTCTCCCCTATTGAGTTGAGGCATTTTTCTCAGAGCAAGTTTTGTGCCCTTTGGTCCTTCAGTACTGCAAAATGTACTGTCACAACTGGCTCTCAGAAAATAAGGCTTTGTGGGTAGCTGCAGCCAAAAGGCAAAAGGCTGAATGGACTACAGGAATTCAAACTCCTGGAGAGGGCTTTTCCAAGCCAGAATCTAGAAATACCAAATGTGGCTTTATTGGAGAACTTATTTCTTCACATCCTGTCACAAAAAATATTAAAGAAATAAAATTAAAATCAAAAACCAACCAACCAAAGAAAAACAAACAAAAAAACCAAACCAAACAAAAAAGCACCAAAAACAAACGACAACAACAAACCCCCCACAAAAACAAAACTAAACAAACCTGAGAAAAACAAACAACAACAAAAAAAAAACAGCAAGGAAAAGAAAGAATCCCATTACTGGCTAGCTGACAGCTTTCATTGATATCTAGCTTGCTTCAGAGATGCTTTAAGAAGTAAAAACAGACCCTTATCTAGAAATTGTTTCATGCAAAAGAAAATAATTTGAAAGTTTATAAATCAATGGCAGGTTAAGCTGTCCCTGAACCTACCCAGTGTGTTTCTTATGATGGGAGCTGTATGAAAGCAACTTAGATAGTCAGTGAACCATAATATCTGCAGGTTTGCGGTGGCTGATGGTTTTTCACTGACTGGTCTGCATCTTTCTTTCTCAAGGGTGGAGTTGCACTAGATCCTTGCTAAGAGCTGAAGTAGAAAGTCAGCTGAGGAGAAAAACATAGTGAGTGAAAACTTGAACAAAGCTGTGAAAACACTTCCAGTAATTTTATTACTCTCACTTTCTGAAGGTCCATGTCACTTCTAGGCCTTGGAAGCTCACATGTTGTACTCACTTCTGGGTGTGCTGGCTGGCTGGAAATGCTGCGGGAGTGTTTCCTGAGGTTCAAGAATTCTGTGTTGGTCTCTTCCTCAATGTCCCAGCCATTGCCATCCAGGTACAGAAGGGGACAACATGCATGTGGCAAACTCCTGCTCAATGGAAGCATGGAACTTTTCAGTGGAACATCAGTTGGATGCTGATGACCTGGAAACGATATTGGATGTATCAGAAATCCAAAGAATTGGATTTCTTCTGCTGGTTTGGTACTGTCTGTGGGAGTTGTACAGAAGGTGTTCCCAGCCAGTAGGAATCCATGCCAGTCCAATGCACTTGCTTGCTGTCCTGACTTGCTATGCTGAAGTTCTATAGCCAGCAGGAATATTAATTCGATCACACTTATTTGTCCTCCCCACACACATGCTGTGTAGTTACACACAGGTAGTGAGTAGCCTGAAGACAAAAAAGAGTGAGAAATGAGGAAGTGTAGAGCTCAGTTTTGTTCTCAGATGTTGCACAAGATTGCAGCTCACGTTATTGTGTTGCAGAAAGTAGAATATAGCCTAAAATACTTCCAAAAAGAATGGAAGAACCCCATGCCTTGGCAGTATTTTCTTACGCCTTACTTTCTTAAGTAACTAACTGGTGGGACAGATGGTAAGGAGCCTAGAGGCCCAGGAAAACCAAAAATTCTCTTAGAATTTTCAAGAAAAAGGGAAATGGACAGATCCTATCACACTCCAGCTGCTCCAGGATGGCAGACACTATTGCAGTATTAGGAGGTTCTTACTCACTCTGAGAACCTGGCTGCATATAGAACCTACCTGACATTGAGGTAGCAGCAGCTGGTACCCCATCCCTCAGCAGCACAAATTCCATGCTTGTTAGTGTCAGTGTAGCTCAGCATTTCATTCCCAGATAATATCTCCTGAGATTTCATCAGCACAGGCTTGGATTGGGAAATACAAAACCTTAGTATCAAAGCTTGTTGTAAAATCAGGAAGAGACAAAGTTCTTTCTGTTTTTCAGCAAAGTTTGAATTTCCATGGGGGAAATAAAATGAGTAATTCCCGATAAATACCAAGCATAGATTCAAAAACCTTTGAAGGTAATAAAAATAAGCAGCCTCTCTGTTTTCCATTAACATGTGTCTGAAGCCTTAGTGGTTCTCTTACTGGCACACAGAGATGCTAAATGCAGTGTTTTGCCACCATCATGGGATGATTTATCTATGGAATATAATTTTTTATGCAGCTGTTATACCTCAAGTGGTAAATAAGGCTTTGTCTGTGCTTCAGAATTGTGCCACTTTTAAATATACCACTGTTGTAATACAACCCATTGGTTGTTGTTACAGCCCTGTAAAACAGCGTTCAGTCATGTAGTTGTCCCTGTATAGCAATGGGAGCTATCTGAGGTGATTTTCTACTGCATTGCACTCTGAAGTTTTTATTGGCATTACAGTAACAGCTAAAAGAAAAAAGGCAACCCAAATGTTATGCTGGAAAAGGTCTCGAGTGCAGATAAGGCCAGATCAGAAGATTGTGAGCAGCTTCAGGTACAAACCATGTTCTCCTGTGGTTAAGGATAATGGCAACACATTATGGGCTGTATTAAATATCATTAACAATGACAAGAGTGTGGCAAAAACATCTTGCTGAAGCAGGAAAATAGAAAACTTCTGGCAATAGCATCAGCAGCCTCCCTGCTGAGCACAGAAGAATTACTCAGGATCCAGCTCTTGTGCAGAATGAGACCATTTTATGTCTGCTAACTATAAGTCACAGTGTCACCATGTTGTGAATCCATTCCTTAGAACTAAACAGAAATCCATGCCATTGTGAAAAAGTTGCTAAATTTCTTGCAATAATTGGAACATGGTATTTGTTTTCTGATTTCAAATAGGCAGTGAAAAACAATTATTGAAAAGCGATCCTCTGAGGATTAAAACTTAGTGAGGACTATTTTAATGCCTGATTTTTTGAAAACTCAGATTCACTTAAATTAATTGCCTTTTTGGAATGCAGAGCAATTTAGAGGATGTCTGCCTGAAAAAATTCTGTGGGTTCAGGATAGAAGTTATTCTCTCAACAAGGCAGGCAGGCATCAACATAGTGCCAAGTACCAGTGACAGAAAGACTTTAAATGGTTTGCCCCACACATCAAGCCCATGATCTGACTGTGATGCTATTGGATATTTTGAGAAAAGGCTTAATTAAATTTGTAATGGCTTTGATTTCATCCTTATTTAAGTACAGTCATTACTAAGATCTTAGTCTTTCCTCTGATCTTATTTTGGATTCTTTCTATATTTGGCATTGCTGTTGATTTGCAAGAGGGCCACAAATTTTCTGTATCATGACTGACCCATCTCTGGTGTAGCAAATAACATTCCATGACTATCTGACAGAAATGTGCCAGACTTAATTAGCAATATGCAATATTTTCAGAAGTGACCAGTGAGAGACATCCTGTGAAAATTGAGACTCTTGAAGACTATCAGGTTCAGCCTCTGGATACACGTTCACACTTAAAAATTCACAAGTAAGTTGTTGAAAAACAGTTGGTGTTCTGATGAGATGCATTTTAAACATGTTCCTGTATATCATGGTGAATATATTAATGGATACTTTCATACACACATTCTGGTACCTTTTACTTTTTCCCTTAATCGATGCCAAAGTCTTGAAATCCTACCTACTCATTTGATACATTCCATTTTCTCTTGCAGAAAAGGGCAAATTCTGCAGAACTGCCAAGGGTTATCTGCTAAGTCCAAAGTGAAGCACACTGTAGACTATGAGAAGAAAAGTTTTACATTTTAAAACTCAAGCTCAGATCTCCCTGGGATTTCACAACCCTTTGAAAGCATGCTTATGTGACTGCCAAAATCTTCACTATGAAAAATATGTATCATGGTTTCATCACCAAACTGGAAACAGTGGCCACTTGCACAGCACATACAAGTGCTATACAGCTGTTTTCGTGATGGATCTCTTGCCTGATGACCTGATTTTCACTGGTGTCAGCTCAACACAACTCTGTAAGTTTCTCTGGATGATTAGAACACATTCCTCTAAAGTATGTGAACAAACATGAGCTGCAAGTACTGTGGTGGAGGTGATCTTACAAATGTAACATCTCTGCAGTGGGACTGTATAACTATGCTATTTTTTCTTCCATCAGCTGTCTGAACATTAACAGTTGGTTGCAGTTATATTCAACATCTACCTGACATTTTTTTCATCAGGAATCATGAGTCTTTCCTCTTGGAAAGAGCCAGACCAAGTTATGTGTTTTATCAAAAATAAGCAAATGTAAAATCTGAATTGATTTCAGTGTTTATTTTCATGTAGAGGTATGGTAATCTAGGAGACAAACTCATTGCAAGTCTTCTATGGAATGTAGCCTTGAAATCATGGAACGGCGCTGGAACCAGAGGTTCCTGTTTCAAGAGGTTCATCTCTTGAAACACTTTCCAAATATGCTAAAAATGTGTGTATTTAGGAACTCATCATTCCTCTGAACTCTCAGTTTGTATGTCCTGGAAGGATTGTTGGATTTGTAACACCAGCATCTTCAGAAGATTCCCTTTGCACCGTGCATGCTCCATCCCCTCTCTACCACAAAGCATGGGCCAGACTGCAGACAGCACCGGCATACCTTGTTTCTGGGTTTAGTGCTTTGGGCCAGCAGAAGCTGTTGGGCTCTGGGCACTGGAACACGGAGGAGAAAAATGCCAAACTGCCTCAGCTAGCCCCACACAGACTGCAGTGTGGAAAGGGCTACAAAAAATAATAATTCAACTTCATGGAGTTAGGATTTCAAATTGAGTTTGTGGCAGCTTTGGAAGAATGTCCAAACATTTTTAAGTTCTCATCAATGTAAACACCCATGTTGGTGTGTTTCAACTCTGGGCCTGAGGATTCCAGCCCTGGGAGATGGTTAAAGAGATGTAGAGTCTGAAACATCTGTCACTCCTGACTTGAAGCAGGCTGCCATGGAAGTGGCAAGTAGCAAGGCAGGAAAGCTTTTCACAAGTCTAGCCCGACAGCCATGTGTTCTTTTTTGCTAATCTAGAGCCTTGTAGTGTAATTGTTCCATTTTTAAGGAAGTGGCATATTCTAAGAGAATAAACTCTCGCTAACTTCTATATTTTTTTTTACATTTTCTTTACTTCTCCACCCCCCTGAAAGCACAGGCAGCAAAACTGCAGAAAGGGAAAATGAAGAAAAAAGTAGTGATAACAAAAGGAGTCTGGAAACAGGCTGAAGAGGAATAATGATACAGAAATCTCAGTTCCTGATGCTTTCTACAGAGGAATAATGAGAGTGTGCAGGATAGGAAAAAAGTAAATAAAGGCCAGGTTAAATTGGAGATAAGTAAAAATAGCAGCAGGGCAGAGAAATAGTTGGGGGGAGAGAAATCACAGCAAAAGAAAAAAGATGGAGACCAGAAGGAAAAAGTAGAAACCAACCTTATTTGCTTAGCTTAGCATCTGGCATTAGCAGTAGTCTTTGCCTGCACTTCGTCCGCTCCACACTTCCCATATTCTGCAAGAAAGTAAAGCTGAGTTTTACAAAAACTCTCATTTCATGGCAATTATTACCAGAGTAAATCCAGCTTTTGCTTTTAGATTATTAACAAATTTTATTTTTTAATTAAAGTCTATTCAGAATCCATAAAGAGAAGAAAAAATAAAAGACTGAGCAGATTTTCACAGGTCATCTGAAGTTTAAATATTGCTATTTTTAAAGTGTTTGTCCTAAGGTCCTTCTGTTCTTTCAAGCACATTGAGGTGTTTTGTTTAGGAAAGGGGATTGAAGGGATTGCATATAGCAGGTAGACGGACACCATAGTAGTAAAAACTAAATATGATCTTTACTAAAACCGTGCAAGGTGCTGAGGTTTCACTTCCTTTTACGTCTGTGCAGACGGATTTCTTGAGTCAGTTCTAAACTGCTTTCTGTTACAACCTGAGGTCTCCCCTCTAAATTTCAGGCTCACTGTTACACATGGAGAAAAGTAAGCATTTTGGGAGTGTGGCTGTATTACTGTTAAAAAGTGCAGCCCATGTGGTCCCCTTGTGCATCACTTGGCATGTAGGCTTCTTCTTCACAATTTCAAGTTGGCCAGAGGAACTAGGAAGGATATTAGTGTGTCCCTTTTCTTTTCTTTTCTTTTGCTGTCAGATCCTGGTGTGATAACCAAAATATGGTTTGCATTCCTCCACCTTCATCTCTTCTGCCACAAATATAATTACTTGATGTACATCTCGCTAAGAGATTTCCTATCTAAGATCTTCAAAGTCTGTCAAGGAGAAAGCAACAGGGAGAAAAACTGAGAAACCCAAATGTGGTTTTAGGTCAATGTGTAGCATTGATGTGACAAAACTTTACTGATGTACAAATGCTTATGTACCTAATTGAAAAATGTGAACACCTAACACCAAATCTATTTCATTATTATTCCCTCTCTGTCTTTCTTTTAGAATTTAGTCTTTCTTCCTGTAACGGTATCAATTATTTTTCAATAGTGTCTTGCATCTCATTCTTTCTCATCTCTTTTTCAGTAGTACCCTTTTCCCTGCTAAATCATCAAAGATATTTTTGTTCTTTTACCTATTGTGGCAGAGTCTGTAAACACAATCTTACAAAGAGAATTTCTAAGTGTAAGCATTTGTGATGCATTTTCACTAAAAGCTTTGAATTGCTATCTTTGATAAAGCTATTTGGTCTGATTATATTGTTTTGGATGCACACATTAAAGCACACGTATCCGAAAAATGAATTTTTCAAAATGTATTATACTGCATGTCTCAAAATGGAGGAGGATTAATTCTAAATACTGTGTTTCCCAGGTAAACAATTGTATTTCTATCCTGAAATTGACTGAGAGTTCATTTCCAGTGTTTAAAAAACAACAACTCCTAATCTTAAAGATGTATCAAGTTTAAATAAAGTTAATAATAATTATTCTGGTTTTCATTTTGTTAAATTTCTTCCCTTCTTTGAAGGCTGCACAAAGATCGCAGGCAGTTCTTATGTTGAATATGACATGAATTCTGTGTGAGCACTGAATAGCAGGTGTAACAGTCATTGATGGTTATAATATATATTTTTAATTGTGAATTGAAAACAATAGTTCCAAATACAAATTCAGACCTCATAGACTGAAATTTAGGTGGGAACAACTATACTTTTGGAAATTCAGTGCTATTTTTAAATTGCCACAAGTGGTCAGGAAAAAGTGTATTCAAGCCACCAAGCCAGAAGTACAGCTGGCTAGAGAGCTACACAATGTATGGATCTCAGCATTTGAGGGGTGTTCCTTTGCAGCTGAAGACATCACTACCCTGGAACAGACACCACAGTACCTACCAGTTCCATCATTGGAAGGATTGTGTGGACCTTCTTTAATCTGTTTAAGTCAAAATCACTAAGGTTGAATGGTAGCTGAAGTTGCAAAATGTTAAGTCACTATGTTTAAGTGGAAGTTCATGACCAGCCTTTTTTTTTTACCCACTATGGCAAGACAATGGCAAGACATCTAGAGAAACTGAATACAGATGCTGCCCACACATTAACAAAATGTATTTCCCTACTCTCACACATCCTCAGCCCAAGCTATTGAACACCCTCTGAGCCTCATAACATTGGCTGATTTTCAAAATCACCTTCCTGAGGCAGCTGGGCACCCTGTACTGAGAGCATCAGTGGGCCTTTAAAATCATGCTTCTGCAATGATGATTCCTTAGCCATAATCTCAAAAATATTTTTGTACTGATTTTACTCTCTACTGAGATGATACCTGGTGTCCCTGTCCTTTTTCTATGCAGTGATGGTTTTAAAACAAGGAACATTTAATAAAAGAACATGCTTTGTTTGAAATGACAGCCAGATCACTTGTATCACATAACTGACACAAGTCTGTCTTGTCTCCAGTAATAAATCAGTAGCATACAGGCTGCCTTGTGATATTTAAAAGATAACTCAGGATACTTTGTCATAAACTGCATAAGTGGTTTAATACTGTGTTTTACTCCAGCTGACCAATGAAAGTCAGAGACAAAATGAATGAATCCAAGGTTTCCTTCTCTTTTTGCCTGTCTATAGTGTACTTAGCATCTCCAGTGCACCTCTTTAGGGATTGTGGGAAGAAAGCACTAGATGGATTAAGTGACAGCATTTAATACAGCATTAGTGAAACTCATTAGCAATCAGCTGAGGAGTTTGGTTGTGTTGAAATCTGGAGGTATCAGTGCCAGAATATTGGTGTCTGAGTACATCCCATGCCTGTCCTTAGGCACTAAGCAGCCCTAGCTTTTGTGGATTGATGTGAAGACTGGAAGTGATGAGCACTTCTGATAAGGCACATCACTCTTGCATCAAGACTCGTATCTGGACTCATGATTCTGCCTTTTGCTAAGGTTCCTTTGTGCTACTGGGCTGAAATTTGGAGGCTATAAAATTCTTAGAGGCAGATGTGGTGAGAGCTAAGCCTCTGTGCAGTGCCATTCTCAAACTTTGGTACAAGGGTACTAGAAAAAGGAATGACAGGAAGAGAAAATGGAGACTTTATGGCCCATGCCACTGACTGAAAATTATATGCAATCCCAAGCTTCAGCTGACTTAATTGGAAACAAAATAAAGCAGTTTATGTGACCTGCTGCTGCACACAGCCTGTGCTTTCAGAAGTCATGCATGGAATTCCCCAGAATTACTTCCAAAATATCAACTGTCTGCCTTTGAAAATCAGAGTTCAGAGGAGCTGAAAGGAACAAAATGTGTATATGTACATCTGCAGACCTCTGTCCTTCAAGCAGACATGTAGTGAGGGTGGCCTTTAGTCACTTTATGATATTCCTAGGCCATACAAGCAGAAGATTAAAAAAAAGAAGGATGATTATTAGGATGCATATGTGCCTACATCTAAACACATGGAAGTAATGTGATACAAACCTCCTTTGCAAGTAGGAAAACTCCTAATTAAGGTTGAGTCTCATTCCCAGGGATTTTAAATCTAGAATTCTTCTTCAGGCTCACTTTTCTTCACAAAGGATTCCAAAGACTGGAAAAAAAAAAAGGTTAAAAGCTGAACCTGCATTGTATTGTCTTTAGTATGCTATGAGACCTTTGGTTTATTTCCATAATTAAAATTGCAACTGAAGCTCCATACTTACCCTTTCTTATGCTAGATTGGATCCTAGCAGTAGCATTTTCACTTGTAGCTTGCTAGGTCAGTGTGTTGGGGCGCCAGTCAAAGGTCATTACAATACTTAAATGCAAGTGACATAGAGGCTCTAATGTCTTTGTGTGCCAGAGGAGAAAAAGAAGCAGCACATGGCTTCTCGCTTTAGAAGATGCATGTGGCTTCCACATTAAATGTTGAACATCAGAGAAAGCTTTAAAAAGTTCCTACACTTGGGACATCACATGAGGATCCAAACTCGCTGAGACCTGTTCAGACTCATGGTTTCAGTTCAGATCAGATTCAAATTTCATTTCAGCTCAGATATACCCTGAAAGCCTTAGCAAAAAAAAAAAAAATTTCAGCCTGCCTGTCTTTACTGCAAAACAAAGAGCTAATTTTGAAACAGTTCTACTGTAGATATCCCCCAATTAGGAGTGTAACTTCAGTTGTACTCATTTTAGGCAAACTGCTGACAATAGAGGAAATTGTACCCAAGTACTCCCCCTCACTGGTGCCAAAAAGAGTGGAAGGATCACCTCCTCTGACCTGCTGGCAATGCTGATACCTTTCATAAAGACCGAAAACCAGTTCTGATTAAAGATTATTGCCCCTTACATGGATATGCATTTTAATTCTGCCCGTTTCTCCCTTAATCAATCCCCATAAGATACTGTTGACGGAGTCTGTAGTAATTCACACAGTTTTCAGCTTTTGGAAATTTAAGTGTACAGCTGAATAAATCAAGTTATATTATGCTCTTTCCTGTACCACTTTACAAGGCAGAAATATGTATGAACAGATGAGGGAAATAAAAAGGTTTCAAGATGGCTATCTGAAAAATTCTGATATCAACTTTTATGCGATCATCTGCTTAGGAGAATTTTATATGGACAGATGATCTGGGTTTCATATGATCATTAACCCATCCCATGAAAATGTGTGAGGTTCCAAATGTTATTTTGTGGACAAAACTGAAGAAGTTTTCCTTTTCCCTTTGTAAAAGGATGCTCTACTGATTCTAGCATTCAGCTCTTATTTTCTACCATTCTGTATCCAATGTGCCAAACTGATCTTTTCTCACAAGGGGCTTTCTCTTGTCTGCTGAGGACTATCTATTTTGTAGACATAACCAACTATTCAGTGACCCAGGGCCTTGAATTTGCCTCTCCCCAAAATCCAGAAGAGCAGTCCTGATGTCTAGGTTACAAAGTCAGCTTTTCTACAACTCATAAAGCTTTACACAATGTGATACAGATCCAGCAGGGGAGATTAAGAAACTATCTGGGCCCTGCAGTGCTTGGAAAGTTCTTCAGTGAGGTGGGAGATCTACTGTCCATCCTCTGTTCTGATGAAAATTTGCTTCTAAAAAAGATGCTGACATCTTTTCCTGACCTCTCTGAAACCAGTTACATTGGATCAGGGATGAATTTGGAGCAGAAACTCTGCCATCACTCTGCCATGGTACTTATATTTGCATTATTTAGAATAATAACCACAGTCTACTAAATGGACTTGAATATAAATGAACTGTCACTATGGGAGAATAGTTGAAATCATCTTGGATGTACAGATAATATTGTCTCAACTATGAACCATGCTTTAGAATCACATTTCAGTCTCTACCTAAAAATCTATATGTCAGAAGAAAATATCCTGAATGCCATCTACAAACTATAATGTGACACTAAAAAGCCATCTTTCTATATGATAGAGCTACTTCTAATTTTCCCATTAGACCAAACGACATCATAAAGAATATCTGCCAACAATGTGATGTAAAACCATCCCATGCATCATGAAAAATAATTGCAATTCAATTACTCCTGAATTATAAAACCGTCAACTAGGTGCAAGAAGACAAAAGCCCTAGAACATATGAAAAACTTCTTAGCATAGATAATTATATATGTTTGAACAAAATCCCCAAAGTAAAATACGTGGTTTGAAGGAACAGAGTAATTGTGCCAAAACAATTTGTACTTACAGCAAAAGTTTGAGGATCAGCAATTTTAAAACTATCTCCCTGAAAAAAAAAATTAGTTAGCAGACCTTTCTCACTGATAGAGGGCATACCCAGCAATTGGGCAAGAAACATTTTTTTCCTCTGTCATCTTAGATTCTGCAGTGGCAAATTATTTACTGTGGCTGTTCAGAATCACAAAATAGTTGAAGTTGGAAAACAACTCTGGCAATTGTCTAGTCCACTGAACTACTAAACGCAGAGTCAGCTACAGCAGGTTGCTTAGTGCTCTATCCAGTTGGGTTTTGAAAATCTCCAAGGATGGCAACTCCCCAACCTTTTTAGACAACCTCTTTTGGTGTTTGAAAACCACATTTGTTTTCCCATTCATTTAAATTGAGCTCCCTGTGTTTCATCTTGTGCCCGTTGGCTTTTCTCCTGTAGCATGTGAAAAGAGACTGGCTCCATCCCCTTTGCACCCTCCCTTTGGGTACTTCTATGTTTTAATATGATCCTGCTGAGCCCTCTCTTCTCAAGGCTGAACATTCTTAGCTCTACCAGACTCTGTTTATATGCAAGATGCTTCAGTCTTCTCATCATCTTCATGCCCTTTACTGGATTTGCTCCAGTATGTTCATGTCTTCTGCTTTCTTCTACTTGCACTTGTTGAGATACTTTGGAAAAAAACATGGAAGTTTTCCTTCCTGACAGTTCTGTGATTAAGTTATACTCCCTGCTTAAACAGGAGAAGGAAAGAGAAAAAACTTCACTGGGGAAAAAGTAGAACTTAGAGAGAAATGGCTACAGCAGGCTTTTATAGGGCAAGCAGAGAAAATAAAGCTTTTTGCAGAAGACGTCCTGTCTGCAGTCTCTACCAGGACCTCTTGGGCATTCTTGACAGAGGAACTCTTTCTTGGTGTGTTACCCTTTGGCAGACTGAAGAAGAAAAAATAGCTTTTTAATTGTGACTACACAAGGAAAAATAAACAAATTCACTTCTTAAAATACAGCTTTTCCCTAAATTGAAAGTTCCATTCTGATCTTGCACTTTGACAGACAAAAGTTACCATGGTACAAGACAGACATTACATCCATCCTGCAGCAAGTCACAGCTAAGCTGAGGTTCCTGATTACAGCTGACTAAAGCATGGAAGGTTTTTCAAGAAGGCTTACCAAAAGGAAAATAACATAATTCAAACATCATGGGGTGTCATAGTCCTAGAACTTCCCAGAGCATTTCCCAAAAGAATCAGTAATTTTAACAACGGTTTATTTGATAGATGCTTTTTTCAGCCCTTAAAGTGTACTTCTGTAACATTTAACACATGTTAAATACAAGACAATTTTATTTGACTAATTTTGCTAACTGAACAGATTTCACAAACAAGCTTTCTCAGCCTCCCAATGACTACATTTCAGTTTCTTAACTGACCTTTTAGATTCTTCACAGAGCACTTGGGTTTTGCATGAATTTGTTTTTCTGGAATGTAGTCAGACAAATATTAGTTAGCATTTTTACTGATGCTGATGAAGTTCTACAGAAGCATCACAGCCCGGTAATAAATTCTGTGAACTCAAAGAGAAGCACTGTCATATTCTTTCACACTTCTGATCCAAGACTATCTGCACAGCAGCCAGAGTACTCTGAGACTGCAGTGACAGGAAGTGCAGAAATCACTAAAATGATTGTCCAAGGTAACATTTGAAATAGGAGAAGTTGTATTATTCACCTGTGAAATAGATATTGGACACATAAAGACATTTCCCAAACTAACACCTAAAAAAGAGGTAAAAAGGAAATAAAAGCTGATAGAGAAAGACACAGAAAGTTCAGATTATAAGTTAAATATATATATTTTTAATACGAACTTTTGCTTCTACAGTTAACCCTTCTACAAATAAACTCTGTCCTTACAGCTATTTTGAAGTCCTGTGAAGCTCATTCACAAGTAGCAGGTCATCTCCAATCTGTAGAAGACTACAACTTCTAGTACTTATTTTTTTATGCCTCAAAAGACTGGTATTTTGTACTTGATGATTTCCCCCCAACTACAGATATATCTGGAGGGAAGGAAAAAAGAGAGAAGGATATACCTAATATCAGAGTACCTGACCCTTTCTCTGATGCCACAGATTGCACAAGACAAAAGCTGGCAGGAGCAGTAGCTGCAGAAAGTGATGGCTAGGTGCCCTTGCTGACGGGCACATCATATGCATAAGAGAATTAAATTTAAGTGGTGATTTTGAAAAGCATGAAGTCTAGTCACAGCCTGTGCTTTTACCACATCTCTTTTTCTACCACTAACCTTGTAACTCTTCTAATTAGTTACCTGGAGCTGTAGCAAGACACTTGGTGCCAGAAGCATTCCTCCAAACTTGTCTTTACAGCCTTTTCCTGCTTTGTCTTTCTGTCATCCAGCTTCTGTGTTTCTTTACTGTGGCTTCCTGCTCAACCTACCACCTTGGTCCTGTGTTTACACCATCAGGCAGCAGACCCCAGGCATGTTTGCCTCTGTTTGAAAATGCTTTCTCCCAGAGCTTTTGCTTTGCCTTTCTTCTGACTTTGAAATTGCAGTCCTCAGGTCAGTGCTCATTGAACCAACTTCTCAACTCGTGCAAGTTAATGGGAATCCTGGTGATAACTAGAAAGATCTGGCCTGTGTAATTTTTTTATTTGCAGAGTCAAAATCATTGTGTTGCATTGTCAGTCCATGTCAATTATGTTTTTCCCCCCAGATATTTTGCAGAAAACACAGCTGCTGCTGTTATGAGAGGTAGCACCTCACATGTTCTTAAAATAAAAAAAAGTAAAGCTGAATAAAATTTGCTAAAACTTGAGAAACAATGACCCTTCTAGAACATAAACATAGGCCCAGAGGCATTACTACCTTTTGCCCAGAGGAGCTGTTGTGCTGGGCACTGAAGTTCTGCCTCTTCAGTGTCAGTGAACTACCCTCATAATAAAAAACCTAACAACTGCCACCTGTCAGAATAAATTAGAAGAAAATTTCAATTCCAACCTATCCAACTTAATTCACTTGCATAATGCTAATTTATAGGTTTCAGTATTAGTAGAAGTAACCTTCTGTCTTGGTTTATACACTACCAAGTAACAACTCTTTTATTAATGGCCAGACTTCTAGTGAGCTGGTACTGTTATATGAGAGCAAGTATTTTTATAAACCTCCAACATCTGACTGTCACATTTTGAAAGTTATCCTTTTAAAATTTGTTTAAAAAAAAATATAGGAAGTCCTTACTGGCAGACAGAGGCACTGCCAGAAGAGCTGGATTTTGAAATAGCAGTTACTGGATGCAGCTAGTTCCTAGTGTCTTAAGTATATATAAAGCTTTACATACGTTAAAAAAAATAACAGAGCTGTTCATCAGGCATTATACTGTCCTACTACCTTGTGTATGAAGTATAAACCAAATGGATGCCAAGTGATTCAACTGGAATTCAACTAAAACCAGGTAAAATAATTAGATAGGCCACCTATAATTGCTGCAGAACTCAATCAATAAACAACATATTCAAGATGTATGTTCTTCTAGCACTGAGCATGTTAACTCATTTACTGATTGTGATCATTGTAACAACCACACCCACATGAATCACATGAAACTGTAATTAGAAATTAACAATTAGAATCACCCACTTCCCTCTTTCTATGGCATTTATAAGAATCACTCAGTTTTTTCTCTTTCCTAGTTTACAACCCAAGATTAGACTAAATGAAGCTACATGAGGACTAAGACACAACCATCTTAGCTATTATCCCTGCTGACTCTACCAGTTCCCATTATATATTTTCCTTTGAATTGCTAGCACCCATGAGAACAGGTAAACTTTACACTCTGAAAAAAAATTGTTGGAATATATACCATTTTGCACTGAAATATTTATAGGATCAAGAGTGTATTTATCTTGATGTTTTCAGTCTCATTGTAAAATAGGGTCATTTTTCCTTAAAGAAAAAAAAAATCATTTTTTTTATGAATAGTATCTTCGTGCAACAGAAGTTATATATGCCTTTTAGTCACAATACTATTGTTTCTTCTGTTTTGATTGGTGAATTGGCTTCATTAGACTTTGATAGAGAAGCTAGGTTGAGATTATTTTAGCTATCACAGATAAATAGCTCTTGGCATGTTACAAGTAACAGCAGTTTTCTTCCCTAAGTGGATGTCTCTGAAAACTCTAAGTTCTTTGGTGTCTGAGTTTTTGTTTTAGACTCATACTACATTCAAAAAATATATTTCAGAATTATTTGGGGGACCAATCTATTGCTACTTAAATGTAAACTTTAGAGTTTCTGGGCTTTATGTGTGAATCACAGTTCCTTTAAAAGCAAGCTAAGGAAGTAAACCAAAACTCAACAGCACCATTCAGAGACCCTTTCTTCTCCCTTTTTCTTTATCCATACTGGTTATATGTCATTGTGCATCTGGTTTAGGATGATAGGAGTTCTTATAGGCTAAAGAGATCTGAAGGGGTAAAATTTCAGCAGTTATATGGACAGATGGGAACAAGCAACAGAGCCTGTGTCTCACAAACATGCCAGCAGAGGTGTTGAAAGCTCTATTTAGAGAAACAGGCCTGATTTACTGCTTCTTTTAACATGTGTATGCATTTGGATTGGTGCAAAATAACTGCAGAATGCTTCTCATTCTTAGTTGGGAGGATTTTGCACAGGTGTTAGTGAACTTCATAAGCTCCACAAAATGGAGTAACTGGTCTGGGAAACCTGCAAACTTCTTTGTGGATAAGGTGGCAGCAGCATGATAAAGCTCTGTAAGTTTGGCTGTTTTTAACTTCTTTTCAAGCTGGTGATGGTGTTTGGTTGATCTGAGAGAATACATAATCTGTGCCCTGGCCCATTATGTTGCAATGTAGTACAGTATCTGGCTATGGAAACAGTTTTGGTTTAGGCTGCTTTTTGCATTGCTTTTTTTTCATCTTTCTAATGCACTCCTCTTTCCTTTAAAAATTATTTTTCTAGCCCAAGTGTAGTAGCATTACTTATTTTTATAGTTAACTTTAACTGTATTTCAACCAAAAATACTAAGAAATGGATTAATGATTAGATAGATGTTGTTAACCTTAAAACAAAATCTCTTTATCTCTGCTTGCAGTTTTTCACTTGTTGCCTAATTAAACTATCAGATTATTTTAACCAAATTATTTTCCTGATCTGTTTTTTTATGTTCTTCTAAAAATGTTAGCTTTCCTGTGTATATAAACTTTTATCTTTAACATACTGATAGAGTTGTACATACTGCATTGTATTCTCATAATTTAATAGGTAATAGAATTATGGTGAATCATATTGTTCACCCTCAAGTTACTAATTAAATAAACAGATAGAGCTTCTGAGTGATACTAAATTTAGCTGAAATATTGATAGACTTTTTTTTTTTTTTTTTAAATACTCTTTCATCCTGTATGTTATGTCACAGAAGTGACAGGTGCCCTAAGAAATTGTAGTAGTGACATGTGGAATTCAAAGCAAAGAGTCTTACAAGTTTGCTAATTACACTGAAGGAGAACAGAAGTGTACCTGTAACTTAAGTTGCTCTACTCAGTCGTATTTAAAAAAGACAAGCATGCCCGATGCAAACAGAAAAGATATGGAAGAAAAACAGCTTCTGAACCACGCTGCTGAAAAGGAATGGAGACCATCACCCAGGAGAAGCAACCATGCTGGAGATCTGTCTCAGTCTGAGAAGAAACTCCAAGAGGCTATTTGTATGCTGCTGGTGGAGCTGTGCGAGAGATTCACGTTTTTTGGCATTGTCTGCAACATGATCCTCTTCTGCACTGTCAAACTTGGCTATCGCAACTACCAGGCAGCTATTGTCAATATGTGCTTTGTGGGCACCTCCATGTTGACACCAGTACTGGTTGGCTGGCTTGCTGAATGCCTTGTGGGGAGAACCAAGCTTGTGTGCATCTGCATGTTTCTTCACTTCCTAGGTAGGTGATGCCTTGGCGACTCTTTCGTGTTTTAGTAATTCTGTCACAGGAGTGGATTATGGAGAATTGTTTTTGAAAGCTGGCAGTTATCTTCAACTTTGTTCCCCCACCTCTCTAACAGCTGATTACTTGTTTTCTCCTCTGCAAAGTGCACTGCAATAGTTTTGCTGATGTCCTCTTGTGAGACAGTGCTTTGACCAAGTCTAAGGAACATTTGAATGAGCATCTTGTGAATAGTTTGTGCACAAACTTGATTCCTCTGAAGTGGCTTAGCTACTCAGAACTTGGATGCCCAACTCCTGAAATTGGTTCATTTAACAAGAACCTAAGATTATTTATGTTTGTGGCAAATGTAAGGCTGTAGTTGGAGTGATAGTCTGAGAAAGAGTTTGGAAACAGTTTCCTAGAAATTGGAATTAAGATTTTATTGTATGTAAAGGTATATGACACTTGCATTTTGTCAAGAGACAGACCTGTATCTACACACATACCAGTATAAATAAATTTTGCCTTAAGTAGAGAAGCTTTATTCTAATACCTGTATTGAGAGCCTGCTTTCTGTTAGCACATTCAGAATCTTTCCCACCTGTTACTCTAGAGCTCTTTTATGTAAAGCACTGTTCAAACTAATTGTGCATATTCTTTAGCAATTAGTACTTTTCACAGCTAGTGATTATTCTGTTGACTTAAACCAGGCTGATAGAAGTACCTTTTACTTGGACTAGTTGTGTGAGCATAAACAAGTCTGATTTTTGCCATAGCCAGCTGTGTTGTTATTTAGACATGCAACAAAGTAAAGGAAAAAAAAAAATCAGATTCATTCCTGAAATGTTCTTGAGCTGATCACAAAACCATTGTGCAGGCAGCTTGTTTGCTGCAAATGATTGATGTTGTGTTCTAGTGTTTCTCCCATGGGGTTCTGGTTTGTAATATCCTTCTGCCACTTGTCCTTTCAATGCATGTTTTGAAACACAAGACTGATGACACAAACAGAATTTGATGTATTCAGGTATTATGGTAACCAGATCTTTTTTTCAAGATATATCATCAAACTCTGCTCATGTAAGAGTTTAAAGCACAATCACAGTTTTAGTCATGGGTAATGGTGGTGGTGTTGACCTATTTTGAGCTAAGGCTGCAATTATAATGTGGAGAATCTGTACCTGCTTAAAGCTGAAAGACTTCCTTTGTAGACTAGAGGTGGTAAATGCAACTCATGGCTGTGCTTCTATGGGTAAAGTTTCTGAAAATCATTTATTTTCCATAAGGCTGCAGCAGGAAAAAAAGAATTTTCCACAAGTTTAAGAATGTAGTAGCTGTTATTATTATCATTAAAATTCTACTATTTAAATAAGATGCAAAAAAAGGCCCACTCCACCATTGAGGTTTTCTAGATTTTTTTTGGTTGATCAATGGTTCATCAGATGAAGTTACATGTTTTCACTGGTGCCATCTGGCAAGTGGAGAACTACTACTCTGTATGCTCAGGTAATGGGGTATGCCAGAGAGAGGAGTTGCATTTCCAGAGAGAGCTCTTCACTTGATTGAAGAACCTTAATCCTTACAAGAATTGCAGAGGAAGATTATTTTCTTGTAGGCCCTTAGTGGTCTTGCATTACTCTATGTAGTGACATCCAAAAAGATGCTGGCACTCTACAGAATTAAGACTCTCCCTTGTTGCACTCCTCTGTCTTGCATCTTTTATTTTTCATGTGGTTTGTCAACATAAATTCTAAAAATAATCTTATTAGTCTGATTCTAATGCATTTCAGATAACAAATTTCTTTACAATTCCAGGCACAGCCCTACTACCAATTGTGGCATTCCCCTTTGAAGATATTTACATTGACAGACGGCATATTCTTCATACACTAACCAAAAAGGAGGAGAAAATAGTATTCTACGTTGCACTACTCACAGCTAGTCTGGGAATAGGAGGCATAAGAGCTATAGTTTGTCCTTTAAGTGCCTACAACCTTCAGGACTGTGGATCGAAGGAACTACTTTCTTTTTTCAACTGGTTGGTAACTTAATAACAGCTAATTATCTCTTACCTCGATTCACTGCTGATTTACAGGACAAATTCTACAGACAGTGGGATTTGTGTCTTGTTTTTCACTGTAAAATATTTAGATTTTAGAAAGGCTTCTGAGAATTTTTGTTAAAACTTCCCTAATTTTTTTTTCCTCTTGCTGGGATGAGTAGGTGACCATCTATTTTGGCCTCCTAGAGAAATCTTCAGACAAAATTAGGATTAATTGATTTGCCCAAATACTCAGACTTGACAGCCTGCTTGTTACAACATTATTCCATTATAACATTGTTAACATTGGTATCCTTTTAGGATGTTTGCTCTTACTCTCTAAGAGTGGCAAAATTCAATGAGGCATTAGAATTTACATCAGAATAAACTTTTAGCAGTGGCATGCAGCACTAGTGTCTGTTGGTTTGATGAGATTGCTAGCAGTCTCTAACTGCTAAACTCAGTGGCAGGGGTCTCTTGTATTGTTTCTCCTCCTTTGCTGTGGAACTTTGGCATCAGATAAACCACTTGACATTTGTTTTGGTTTGAATCTTTTAATTTTTAAGAAAACTTTGAGAAAAAAAATGTTCTTTTAATGGTTCTTAAAATTCGTCTTTTTTTCATATCAACAATTTCAATCTCAGTGTGTCAGAGAGAACATTTTTGATAACACATTTATTTGGCTTGACTTCTGTAACAGAAGTGCTATATGCATTCACCTATACTTTCTGGTTAAACTGTGGAGTGACGATCAAAGAAATTGCAGTGGGAACCTCTAAATTTCTCCTTCAAGGCAGGGTGAGATAAGTCCTAAACTGCCCTATTTTCTCTCGTTTCCCTCTACATGCACAGTTATTAAAATAAAAACTGAACCCATTTGCATGTTAATAATGCAGTGCTGAAGAATCAATGAAGAGCTTAGTGAATCAGATCTCCTTTGGGAGTGGCTTTCCTGGCTATTCTTTTTTCCTCCAATTATGTTAATATCCGAGTTTTGAACTAAATCCAAACTTCAGTGAACAAGACAGCTTTACCAAAGGTGGATGCGACTGTTTAGTTCCTTAGAGCAAATTCTGCCTCCTTGACCTGCCCATAGGAGAGAAGAAAAAAAAAAAAATCCTTTCTTTTTACCCTATTCCAAGTTTTAATCCTTAATTAGCGACATCATTTTGATTAAATAAGACTCAGGGGGATTAAGACTGGAAAGCAATCAGTTGTTCTGAAAGATAGCTCTGGAGAATTTATTGTACTGTGGTCTTAGCCATTCAGAATTGTGCTTAATCAAAGTGACATTTCTCAGTGTTGATTACAAAGGAGATATAATACAAGTAAAAAGTTCCTTAGAGGAATCCAAATGGGTCAGTTCTTGAAACTTTGGAAATATCAAGAAAGGCACATGTGCGTTTAAAAAAAAGTGGGTTTTTTCTGTGACATCCAAGGAGAGGCTGCTTGATTGTGATCTCAAGATATAAAAAGTGCGGGTTTCATTCTTAGCATTCTTAATCTCATTAAAACTTCTCAGAATCCCTTTCTCTTGGTAGGCTGTTTTCTACTGGTAGGTGTTACATCACTGAATTTTAAAACAGTATAAAATGAGATTGTTGCATACCCTTGGTGAGTTTCAGTCTGTATTCCCAGCCAAGATCTAGGTAAACAATTAGAATTAGTGTGTTAAAGGCTGGATTAAAAGACTCTGTAATTACCTGTGGTCTAATTCAATGTTGAGAGAAGATTGCTTTGCACATCTGATTCTGAGGCCCAGGATGAACTATGACTCTGAGTTTTTAAATAAACAGAATATGCCAATGCTAAGTAAAGAAGGGATGTGGATGCTGCTGGAGTGTTTCCCTAAGGACTTCTGTATTTCTAAGGTTAAGGTTATGGACAGGGACTATTTGTGCAGCAGGCAAAGTAAGTTCTATCTAACAGGAGCAGAGAATGAGAGCAAAAGGTACAATCCAGACTAGGGATGAGAGTTAGCAGTGTTGTGTCTTATGTTACTAAGTGATGAAAAAAAACAAAAAAAACCAAACAACAAACCTCAGAGAGAGCATGGAACCAGTACCAATTTTTTCCTTTCTTCCTATCTTATATCTCCTCCAAATAATATTTTTTCTATATGCTATGTATCAGTTTCTGCTGTTGTGCTATACACAGTTTATTTTGAGTTTTTAAATGTTTTTCTACCCCTTTGGGATTTTTTTCTTCACCTTGTCTTCGCAGAGAATGTAATATTCATTTTGGGAAAAAAAAAATTACTTCCTCCTACAGAGCTGTAGTACAGAAAAATATGTGGTTTGGATACTAGTCCATGCACAGAATATCTGAGTTAGAGTTTGGATAAATCAAAGCTTAAATTACAAAAGATAGGCATGCTTAAAAAATAAAAGCAAATATTTGAAGTGACAGGAAACCTACAGGAAGTCTTCAAAATTAAAAAAAACCTGAAAAAAAATCTGTTTCCTAATATTTTCATATATTTTACCTTTTCTCAGATTGTTTCACACAGGAAGTTCATCTCATTTGTTAAACTTAATAAAAATGTTTTGAATATAGTATGAACATAAGCAGTACTTTTAAGTAAGAAGTCATCTGCATGCTTTAAAGTTATGGCAAGGAATACATTTCTGTAAAGTGGTATTAGGAAGAGTATTAGGTTTTTAGGAGTGTGTCACAGTTGAGTGAGTTGAGTTTGTATCTGGACTGTCTTCTTGAAATGAACCTCCCAAGCTGGCATTTGGCTCACTTGGTGAGAAGACCTCAGAATGCTGAGGCTCCAGGAAGGAGCTCATCCCTGCAAAGTTGAACATATTTGGTTTGGCTTATTTAATGACTTCAGCTATGCCCTACTGTGACCTCTGAGGCATATATAATGCAATTCCAAATATTAGATAGCTATGGTATTTGAGATGTTTCTGTTTGTCTAGGTTCTGATCTGCAGCTCTCAGGATGGTGTGAGCAAATCCCAAAATTCTGATGGGTGCATTGAGATTTGTTTATCTTTCTTGTTTGGTCCTCAGAAATTGCTAAAACTCAATATGATTAATCTTCTCATTTATTTGAGAAGAAAATCATTTTACATTTCAGTCTTGCAGCATTTTGCTATATGGTGGTGAAAAAGAAAATCATGCTCGTTTTCTCAAAGGTTTCCTTTGGAGGTTCCTACTTCCAGTGAAAGAGTCATAGAGCCCTGAAGTGTCAGGTCTCTGGATAGCTCAGGCACACTTTAGAAAGTTTGGAAAGCAGCCACTGAAATATCTAACTTAAAAATTGACAGCTAAGAATTGTTTCAAAACTTCTGCTCAAGTTCTTGCTGACCCAACTCTGTGACTCTGTTTTTTAAAAAAACTATAGTCAAGCAAGGGTCGACATGTGTACGTACAAAATCCCTGCAGCTATATCATCATCACAGAATAGCATGATGCCAATGTGCCTCAAGACTTCTTTCAGTGGGGGGGAACAGCAACTGCTTTGGAATTTCAGATGTGTTTTGGTGTGATTTCAGAGAAACACATGAAACAGGAGAGCTCACTGCTGTCCATGTTCTTTGCTTTTTCCAGGAGAGCTGCTGTGTAACTCAGCAGCACTGAAATTGCCCTGGTGGAGTAGGTCATTTTTCTTCTTCTACTTGCCCTGGGTGCTGTGAGGCAAGCTGTATAAACATTTGCCCATGCCTACTGCTGCACTGTCCTTGTGGACACCTCCTCTCCAGGGTGAGGCAGTGTTGCCTTTGTAACTGAACAGGCCTGAGCAGCATCACCAAGGTCCATGCTTCTGATGATGTTTTGCTTTCTTGGCACTAGCTAGATGTGATGTAATGGGCAATGACAAAAACATTGGAAGGAGTACCAGTGTACCTTGCAATATGACTATGGTTTATCTGGACAGCTATGGCAGGTCACCTAGAAGTCATTTTAAATGAGTGAAATATGAGGTTCAGGAAGTATACTAGTGGTAAAGAGAGACTTGCAATCTTTCTCTAAGAATTTTCAGCTCTTAGCTTTTGTTGCCATTGCTGATGCAGGGAGATGTAATGGTAAGCAGGTACCTTGCTCCTGCCCTACCTGCTCCTTTAAAGCAGGCGAGGGACCTATCTGGAAAGCTTGGGATTTGCACTGTTAAGGGGTAACTGGTCTTCTCCAACAATTTAAGATTTTTTTTTAATTGCTGATAAGGTAATTCTAGACTAATTAGGAAAATTAAATAACCAAGTCCAACAGATTGGAGAGAAGTGACATAAGTTTAGCTTCCTCGAGCAGTATGTATTAAGCTGTGCACCTGTGTATCAATATGTATTTCAACTTTGAATGAAAAATTTCACTAAGGTTCCAGCAAACATGAGGGAATTCTCTCTTGCAGTTGCTTACAAAATGTAAGCAGTCAGTGATACATTGAGGCAGTACCACTATATGGTTGATCCTTCTTTATTTAAAATACAGTTGTTGTCTTTAAAGACAACTTGGAGTGTGAAAGTTTAGTCAAACATAAAATTTCACAGACTAAGCCTGCAAGTTAGAGTCATATCTGAAGCAAAAATTGCTATGTGACTGACTCTTCAAATGAACTATCACACTGATTCCCACAGTTAGTATTTTTGGAAACTGACTTCACCAAAGGCAGTTCCTGCCTAAATCTGATCTTTCTATAGTGAGATGCACAATATTCAAGTCTATTCTATAGCCTCAAACCCTTGTTTTATGTGAGAGTTCTGTTTCAAAGGAAACCTTGGTTAAATCTCTGCTGAAAGCAAAAAGACATAATGAGTCACCCTAAGAACAGTTTAAGGGAAGCACTTCAGAGAGAGGAGTTAGGATATTTATGATTGGTAAAGTAAAAACTGGTCAGTCATATTGTGAGAAGAGGGATGGATATGCAACAGAAGAATAAGCAGTACATTTTATTTCACCTTCATTAATTCTTATACAATTAACTACTCAAAAAAAGCTGGAAGAACTATAAGAACTACTGATGTCATCTTTATGTAAAGAGAGAATTCAATGGAAAAACTGTCGCAACAGTATGCTCCTAACTGTGTAAATATAAACTCATTTGTTAGGATAAAGAAAATAAGTAGTTATTCTTTTGCATCCTATCAGGGAAAGACATTGATTTGTTTTATTTTTTTTATTTTTTGGTTTGCTTTTTGCTGTCTTTATCAGTTACTTAAAGCATATTTAATGTGCTATTGTCAGGATTTTCAAACTGTGGTAGGCTTATCACTATGTCATCTGCTTCTAAGAGTTATGTGACTTTTTCATTTGAATATCTTCTGTCTATAGAAGGGGCTCAACATGTACTTGAAGTGCTTCTACCACCAAAGGCAGTCTCAGAAGAAATTGTGTTGGGGAAGGTCCTTATCAAGACATTTCCAGAAGTCAAAAAATTTAAGCTGAGCCTTGCAACTAATGGAAAAGTCACCCCTTCTTATAAATTAAATTCTAATATTTCTGAAAAGAGACAGTGGCATTAAGACATTTCTTATAGTATGTGATTTGCTGATATTGCATGCACAAAGCTTACGTTATCAGGTATTAAATGTGTAAATGCTAAATGTGTGCTTAATTAGATTGATCCACAAGAATATTTCCAGTACTAGATATATTAATCTCTACTGCCTTAGTACAATTAGTTTAATCATATACCTCTTGGAGCTGAGACATCCAAGTAAATTTGATGTTGATTGCTGTGTCAGTGTGTGCATGGTACTGATGTTGTCCATGCTTACTTACCACATTTTACGAAAGTTTAAAATGTTAAAATCCTTATATTTTTCAGCCTCTCCACTCTTCTCTCTCTTGTCTCTGTGTACTAGGTTTTATTGGCTGATTAACTTAAATTCAGCAGTTGTCTTTGTCATCATTTCTTATATTCAGCAGTCTGTGGCCCGGAACCTTGGTTTTCTTATCCCTTTTGTGTCCATGGTTATGGCTATGATCACAATTCACATGGTGCGTGGTGAAATGATTTACAAACCCAAAACAGGTAAGAGGCAACTATATCTTAGGAACTATCTCTGGAGGGTATTTTCACAGGAGTTGTCAACTTGTATTTTTAAATAAGTTCTTTTACAACACCACCTGATATGGTTGGTGATGCTTGAGTTTTAGCTCTACAAGGTCTGTGTGTAACAGACAAAATTAGTCTTTAAGGGTAGACATGGAGATTCTGGGTAGGATGAAAAAGTAGGAAGCGGTCTCTGGTTGACTTACGTACATTTTCTGTCATGTCAAGATGTGTTCAAGCATTTGACTGGGCAGGAGAAGCTATCCATAGCAGTGCTTCTGGTGGACTTTATTTTGCCATGTTTGGTTCAGCCTAGGCCCCAATATGTTTTAGTCAATTGAAGGAGAATTCATGTCTATGTTAAGGCGTGAATCATGCTTGATTTCATCATGAATTGCACTCCACTGCTTTGCCTGAACTTGTACCTGAGCAGTCAAGCAGTGTGGTAAGTCAGCTAAACAGATAGGAACTAACAACAAAGTTGTTCTATAATGCATTTATCTTGCAGAGTGTCTGATGTTTAATGTTGTCTCAATGTGCTTGCTTATATGATGTGATATCTAATTACCCATTTAAAAATAACTAGAACACTGAATAGCTCTAGGTATTCTAGGTATTTTAAAACAAAAAGTTCTTACACCCCTGTGGCCTCCTCTTTTAGCACCTAAGCTTTTCAGGATCCATAGATGGCAATTACTCTCTCTTTTGACCAAGAGCAGAAATTTAAGTGGAGCCTAGGTAATCTGAAAAATTCTCTAAGTGCCCAGACCTTCCTCTTCTTTTTCTAACAGAACCCAGAAACTGAAAACAAGTTATTTCAGTCTTTTTGTTATAAATATAATCTAAGCAAAAATATTATCAGTGAGGGAATGAATGCATAAATCAAGTTCCTTGGAATATCATAGTACAGGTGTCACGAGAGACACTTGTTCAAAACAAATAGAGGCAAATAAATCTGTCGCCTCCACAACACCTCAAATAACATGATAATATGCTACTGAGATCTGCAAAGACTAGTGTCAAATTAGTTGGCTTCTTATGAAGAGAACCATGGCTGTCAGACTTGCTGGGACTCACTACAGGTTTTTACAACCTGAGGAGGTAAAAAGATTCTTTAGTATCTACCCATGAGCTGGAATATTTCACAGGGGCTAAGTCTTTTGTTTATAATCTAACTAGTTTAATTCTACTTAGTGAAATAAAATTAATTTTTGTAGAGTATGTCTATCAGGGCCATCAACAATATTAGGAGGTTTTGGAGTTTGTTTGGTTTGGGTTTGGTTTTTTTTTTGTCAAGAATTTTTCTGAGTATTTTTTGATTTGTCATATATTTTCCAAGTCTTTGCAGAATTCCAGTCTCTAAGTTCTGAAAGGTTTCTTATCTCCTTAGTCAAAATAAAAGATAATATGCTTTGTACCTTCCAGTGTGATTATGAAATTGGAAATTCTTCAAAACTATGATTCAAATCCATAGATGACTTTAAATTATTTTTTTATGTTGTCTTTTAAGATAACTCTTCAAATATGGATCATGCATTCAATTATATTTAGCTGTCAAACATGAATTTCATTTGCATTTCTTCCCACTGCTATCATTCTAAGGACTGGCAGGTGACCAGAGATGAGGAAGAAATGTGCATCTACCATCAAGGGTGTGATGTAGGCTTTTTATTGTAATTAGGTACTATAGTTATTCATTATTAGATCAAGGTCAAAGTAGCAGACCATTAGCACCGATGGCTGAAGTATGAAGGAGAAGGACAATCAATTTCAGAAAGTTGAAACTTAGCATCTATACAGATGAGTGTTTGGGTTTGGTTTTGTTTTTTTAAGAAAACATTAGAAATACAAGTATAAAATGTGTGGTGGATCTAAACAATGTGCACTGATACAAATATTTATGCTTTTAAACCTATCTCTTACTAGCTGATCAGATTTCTAATCTGAGGAATTCACCATTATGGAGTTCCATGGGGCTTATTTCTTTTCTTTTGATGAAGGAATGAGATACTTATTCGAGCTACATCACTGACAAAATCCTCTTGCTATGGTTAGGTCTATGCATCATTCAAGTTGCTTTTTTAACTACAATATCAAGCAGCTTTATCTTCCTTGTTCACTGAATTTTACAATCTGCTGGAATTCCATGCTGAGAAACACAGCTAAATAATATATTTGCCTGTTTTGCTGCATACAAAATAATGCTTCCTACATTGTTGACCAAAATTACATTAAAGAGAACCTCCACTGATACATTAGAAAAGGCATGGAAATGTCAGGATTTTTTGTCTATTTTAGCCTTTTTTTTTTTTTTTTTTTTTTCGAATGAGTGTAAGAAAGAAGAGTGTGAGAGAGAAAGAATGAATGTTAGGAGCTGAAAGGGACCTTGAGAGATCATAGAGTCCAACACTCCTCCCAAGGCAGGATCACCTGAAGTAGGTCATATGAACACATCCAGGTGGGTTTTAAATGTCTCCAGAGAGGGAGACTCTAGCACCTCACTGGGCAGCCTGTGCCAGTGCATTCATTCTCAGAGTGAAAACTCTTTCTTATATTAATGCAGAACTTCCAACTTGCACCCATTTCTCATGGTCCTATCATTGGACATTACTGAGAAGAGCCTGATTCCATCCCCCTGACATTTGTCCTTTACATATTTATAAACATTAATGAGGTTGCCCCTCAGTTTCCTCTTTTCCAAGCTGAAGAGACCCAGTTCCCTCAGTCTTTCCTCATAAGGGAGGTGTTCCACTCCTTTAATCATCTTTGTGGCTCTGCTCTGGACTCTTTCAAGCAGTTCTCTGTCCTTCTTGAACTGAGAAGCCCAGAACTAGATACAATATTCCAGAAGCAGCCTCACCAGGGCAGAGTAGAGGAGGAGGAGAACCTCTCTCAACCTACTAGCCACCCCCCTTCTAATACACCCCAGGATGCCCTTGGCCTTCTTGGCCACAGGGGCATATTGCTGTTCATGGTCATCCCTCTGTCCACTAGGACACCCAGGTCCCTTTGCTCTCTAATAGGTCAGTTCCCAACCTGTACTGGTACATTGGGTATTCTTTCCCAGATGCAAGTCTCTACACTTGCCCTTGTTGGATTTTGTCAAATTTCTCCCCACCCAGCTCTCCAGTCTGTTTAGGTCCTGCCGAGTGGCAGCACAGCCTTCTGGTGAGACACCCACTCCTCCCAGTTTTAGGTCAGCAAACTTGCTGGCAGTGCACTCTGTTACCTCATCCAGGTTGTTGATGAATATGTTGAATAGTAGTGGCCCCAATACTTGACACCTGAGGGACTCTGCTAGATACAGGCCTCCAACTAGCCTCTGTCCCACTGGCTAAAACTCTCTGACTTCTTTCCTTTAATCATTTTGCTATCCACTGCACTCCCTGACCATCCAGACCACATTTCCTTAGTTTAGTTGGGAGGATTGTGTGAGAGAGAGTGTCAAATGCTTTACTGAAATCTAATTACTTCCATTCCAAAGGAAAGAAGGTGGCCCATGACAATATTTGAGGCTAGATCAAATAAACCAGCACACAGCCATGTTGTTGCTTTGCTGAGCTGTCTGGGTTTTGTTTTGTCATGGGGCACTGTGCATCTTCTTTCCACACAGACTGGGTTCAAAGCCTTGAAGAGCACTAACATCACATTACTGTTTTTCAATCTTTCTTTGTGAATGCCCAACCTCTAGTGTAGAGTGATGCAAAATATTATCACTTCTTTGACCTAAATCATGTAATTACTAGCTCTGTCAATCAGTTTTAAACTTTGAAAATAACTCTGCTTTGACAAGAGTCCCAAGTCCCACTTGTTTTCTGGTTAGCTTCTTAGTCAAGTCACTCTGAAAGTCTGCAGGTTTTTCTTTTAGTCTTCAGATTTGGTCTTGAAATAGTCTCAATCTTAAACTCAAGCATCACTAACAATGAGTGGTAGAAATAGTTGCCTGGTACAGTCATACTGAGCAATAAAAACTCTACCAGTTCTCTGTGTTTGCAAGTTTTGGTATGCTATTTCAGAGTTTAGTCAATAATGCCAGCAGTCTATAGAGTAATGCCAGAGTTTTAAATGTTAGTTACCTAACAAAGTGCCCTTTCTTAGTACTCTAGAGCAAATTCTTCTAATACTTGCCAATAGATATTTCTAGAAAAGAATTTACATGCCAGAAGCATACATTTTCCTTCTGCAATCTTAGTTCACCTTAGTTTTTAGAAAGTATTTATTTATAGATACCCAAGTTATTGTAGTGCTACAAGACTCCCGGAGAAGCAAAGAAGTGCTGTAACATGTATTTGCATAGATGGCAATTTAATAAAGGTAAACGAATCTCCATTCCTCAGCCTGAAGTTTAAGTTTTGTCTTCATTTTACTTCAATTTCCCCCAAGTGTCAGAACCAAGTTAGCGATTCCTGAGCCCAGTAACCAGTAAGCAAGTTGTAACATGCGTAATACTAGATTGGAAACCTCATCCACCACAGCATGCTACTTCGAAGCTCTGGGATAATATTTCTGGCTTTGAAATGCATTCATGAAAGTTCTTTTATCAGCCCTTTTTTGAGCTCCCTTTTCTTCTCACTTCTCTACCATCCTTCTTTACTACTCCCTTGCAGCTGGACTTTGGCATATAAGCAACATCTCAGTACTGTCTTGAATTGAAAACTAACCTCACTCAATCAATAGAAAGCAAAAGCAACATATAGTAATACTTCAACTGCTCAGCCACAGCAACATATTGTTGTGGTGTCTTAAATAAGCACAAGACACTTTTCTTTGTGGGTGTTGGGCTGGATTGCTTTTGTAATGATTAGGTTGTGAACCTACTGGCTTCCAAAAAAGAATATTCTGGAACAAATCCAGACTGCTATTGTCTCTCCCCTCCTCAAGAAGATACAAAGGTGAATATGTCAGCTTGAATTTTCCCTCCTAAGGTGTTCTGCCTTGTTTATTTTGGCAGCCAGTAAAATCATACCAATGTCTAATGTCTCTGTTTGCAGACAGTTCCCTGCTGACGACTTTTGGGATGATTGCTAGTGCCCTGAAAACGTGCTGTGTGCGGTACCGCTACTTTAATGGAGGCATCATGAACTGGCTCGATCACGCCAAGGAAAACTTTGGTGGTCGGTACAGTGAGACCCAGGTGGAAAGCACCAAGTCACTTGCCAGGCTCTTCCCATTGTTTGCTTTCCAAATTCTATACAGAACGTGTATTACGCAGGTGGGTATACAGCTTTTTAGACAAAAATCTTGACGTGTACTGTGACATATGTTTACTACTATGTCTCCAGGCATGTGTTTAACTGTCAGTTTACCAGTGACACAACCTGGCAGAGCAGCTTTAATTACCTGAGAATGTAACTTGCTGTATCCTCTCATCTCATCAAATAAGTAAAATTGACTTGGCCAAGACTCATTAAGGAGCTTGTGTGACTGCTTGCCACTCAGTTCTCTGAACTTGTTCTGGTTAAAACATCTAATGCTAGAGTCCTGTGAGCCTCATGCTGCCATGTCATGGTTATCAGAGGCTCAGGCTCAGCATGTAACTTTTCCATTTCTTAAATGATCATTCACATCAGGGAGAGGTAGAAAAATCTTTGCTCTCTTGGCTGTATATTTCACCTGCAGTTTTGACAGGATTATGTGGCTGGTGTTACCTACACTGGAAATGGGTGGTTTTCTATTTGTGGAAAGCAGCAGTCCTTTCACAGTCTCCCTGTCAGGCTGTGCAGTTCTTTCCGCTTCTGAGTGCATGCGTGTTATAAAAACATAAACGTGTCAAGAAGCTACTTAAGCTGACATGATTCCTTCAGATTCATTTCTGTCTGGATGATCCTGGCTAAGCAGGAGTTTGAGGTGGCTTACCCCGTGGCAGCTGGAATAACAGATCTATGAGCTGTCTCAGAAATTCATTTTTCACTTATTGGTGTTAAAATGCTGCTTAAGGAAAGTCTTACAAATATGTAGCATATACTGCTTTATTGACACTCCCCCTTGTCATCATCCTACATTCCCATCCAACTGCTTTGTTCTTTTTCCTCTTCCCTTCCCACCCCTACAAAAGCACAAAAAAGTCCAGACAACAAAGTCTCCCCCCAAACAACCTCCCCCCCCAAACCCAACAAAAAAACAATCAAAAAGAATCTGAAACACTGCAAACCAATAAACAGACACATATGGCTGAGGTTATGCATTAATGACCAGGTGGAAATTGACCAGGTACCATTAATCAGAGTCCTAATAATCACTTATATCTAGATAATATAAGTATTTGCACTGCTGAAAGAGAGGACTTCAGTTTGTTTGGCAGAATCCCTAATAATTTTAAGTCTTTTTCCTCAAACTCGGCAATGGATTGATATCTTTTTTGAAAGATTAATAGTATTTTCTCCATATTATTTCCCATCAACCATAAGTTAACAGCTTTCGGTGCCTGTGATTCATGTTGATGATATTTTAATTCCTATTAAGAAGTCAATTCTGATTTTCAAGAGACTGTGGAAAGAAGGAACCAACAACATTTGGCTCAATTCAGATCTTTCGTAGTTCTGTTGCCATTTATTTGCCCTTTTGCAATTTATATCTTCTTTTGGAGGTAGAGTGTAGGTGAAAAAATATTTTTATTAAGAACTAGCATTAGTATATGAGTCACTCTTTAGCACTGAACAGACTCCCAGTGAGTAAGGTTGACTATAACCATTCATGAGAAGCTATATGATCTCAGTTACTAACTACACATTAATTTTCAGACAACTATAAAGCAGTATTTTTCTACCTGGATATGGCACTACCAGTCACATTGAGGAGCCATTTGGAATGCTGCAGGACCTCTACAAAGCCAGAGAGTAAAGAAACCACTTCTACATCTAGCTCAGTCCTGACTGTACTCTGTGAATTATTCAAGTTGCCCCTTTCTTTGTCCCATAGGTCTGTAAAATGGAGTAGATAATGACTCCCTGCTGCACATGAAGTCGTTGATTGAGCTTCCTTCAAAAGCCAAACTGAAAAATCTGTTCGTAGAAGCTATTACAAATGGTTTATTATTGTTACTACTATTATTAGCATTACTATTTTTGTAATATTTATTAACATAAACCAAACGGATCATCAGTAGAGCCTCACACTAGCAGAAGGAATTGTTTGCTCTTGAAGTGAGGAGGCAGGCTTACAAATCTACTTAATGTCATACCCTGATGGCTGCTGCTGGGTTCCAGGGTTTTCACTTCCTAGAAGTAAATTTTTACTTCCTAGAAGTAAAATTAGGTTCTCTATGTAACTGCTATGGCTCTCAGTTACATCAGGCTGGTTCTGAGACTGATCAAATCTCCATTGCATGTAGCTTTAAAACCTAGCAAGAGTCACTTAAGGATCACACTCCCACCTTGAGTACAGACAATCAAAATAACTTCATCTTGTTATTCTAAACTTCTGTTGTGTTAAATACTGTCTATGAGACGTGACTAAAACATTAAGCAGAACGATTTAATATATTGGCTAACAACTTTAGGCATGATTAGAAAAGTCTATTGCCTGCTGCTTTAATTTGTTAAACTTGGGAGCAAATGAAATAGAAATCACTCTTGCAGAGAATGAGAATGTTGCTCTCTGGAAGGCTTTCATCATGAATGGTGAATCCTTTTGGCCAGTGCCTGGTTTACTGTGAATTTTTCAGAAGGAAATGCATTGGAGAAGTTATCTGATGTAGAAAAAGTCTTGCCCATTAAAAGTATCTGGTATACTAATGGCATGGGATTTTATTCTTCAACACAGATCCCTTCAGGATATTATCTCCAAACCATGAATTCCAACTTGCACTTCAGTGGATTTGTCTTACCAGTTGCAGCAATGAATGTGATAAGTATTGTTCCACTACTGATTCTTGTTCCTATTTTGGAATGCATTAACTCGTATCTTTTTAGCTCCAAGGATGCTGGACGTTCTCCAACAATTTACATTGGTATGTACAAAGCACATGTTTATACAATCTTCATGGGTGCACTGCTTTCAAAAGAGAAACTTCAGTAGGTGGTGGGTGATCATATATGACAATTTCTGACTAAATATTGAGATGGACTTTTTTTGAGATGACTTGGTGGTGAATATGTTTCAAAGGAATATTTGAAGATAGTCCTTAAAAATAGAATAGATATAAAGGAAAAATTGCTTTTCTTTTGGGCAGAGGTTGAGGCTCTTCTGACAAACAAAATATTTTGAGACACAGCTACAAATATCTATTCGTCCTGAGGACCTGTTGAGAAAAATGGCACTAACTGCTCAGGTTCAAGGCTTACTCTGACTTGATTCTCTTTTATATCTTTGTTTACCTTTAACTTTGGGAAGTTAGGTTCCTTTGGAAGATTTCTGGGGATAGTAGAGTCCTTGAATTGCTCTCTGATACCAGAGAAATGTTCTGTTGCTCAGAATTATGAATTTGGATTTTAAAAATTAGGCTATGAATAAAGGCTTTGCTTTTCTTACATTTTTATTCTATAACTGCAACAGTAGGATTACAGCTTCCAAAAGTGAAATTGTACTATCACTAGTACACTTTATTTCAGTCCCATCCCCCAGTAAAATAAAAGTATCTAGTCTAATTCTGTGTCTGGAAGAGGTGTTTTTAGAACTGATGAGCAACAGAAAAGCATGACTATAACTATATAAAATAATGGATACATTTCACAGGTGGAATGTTACTTGGAGAGGTACACCCTTCCTTGGTAGTATTAGAATTTTAGTTTGAATATCTAGTATGGGATAATTGTCCAGGTATAAGTGATTCTATTTATTGAAGTATGTTTCACTTCAGGATTTTGCTGCACACTGGCTTAAAGTCAAGCAAAGAGGTGAAGTCAAAGAGATGACTACCATCACTTCTACAGAGGTGACCTCTTTCTCATAGAAGTGGTTCAAAGAAGTTTTCTCTGGTTTGAGTCCCAAAGTTTTCAACAGCAAGCATTGTAATGTCAGGCTTGCACCTTGGCCTTCATTTCAGAGAAATTCATAGCCTAAAAGTAATGATGGCTTTATTAGGGGTTGGGCCTCTTTTTTTTATTATTTTATTTATTTATTATTTATTTTTTTATTTTATTTTTTTATTATTTTATTTATTTTTTTCAATTACCCCCTATACCCAAACCTCTTACGTTCTAGGATCTGGAGGGATCCTCTTCACCTCTCTTCTGATATTACGTACATCGAGTACCACCAGAAAATCACCTTTCATTCTGTATTCACTTAAACCTATTCCCTTTTGTAGATACTATCGTTAAATTTCCTACATTTTTAGTCTTCCAGCCTACATTACAAACCTCAGACAAAAATATTTATAAACGACTATTTTCTCAGTGTGCTACTATTAATTCAGTGCCCCATGGCAAGCAGCGCAGTGAGTACTGACACACGCAGAGGTATTAATCTGACTAAATTAGCCTAATTAAGAGTGTTATTAAGTTTTATACAAACCAGATGCATATAACGCAGCAGGCTGCAATTATCCTTGTTTTTAAAATAACATCTGCATTAAAACACAAAGAGCACATTCAGATAATAATTGTCCTTAAAACCACAGAAACTTCAAGTGAGTATTAATGTTCTATTCTGTTGTGTTGAGCAGCAGCAGAATCTATGCTGTGGTTATTCTTAATAACTTCATTTATTAAAACAGCCTCCTGTTAGGGGTGATAAATTGCCTGAAGGATAAAAATACCTGCAAGTACAGGCTATGGCTTTGGACATCCAAGCATACGACTGCACCTTCCAATATGGTAGACCTCTAAGTGACAATATTTTTGCCAACAGTTAATTAGGTTCACAATTATTTCCAGGAACAAAATTGAAAGCATAAATAGGCTGTTGGTGTTAAGCCAGTCTATAACTATATTTTAATTCAAGTCTTTTAAGAGGAAGGAATTGAAGAAGTTTTCCGGAAATTTTCAGTATGTTAAGAATAAGAGTTTTCAAGGATGAACCATGTAGAGGATGTTGAAATGAAATATCTGATTGCTCTTTAATAGGGATCTACATGAAAACTGTAATTTTTGTTACTTCCATTTGTAAGCTAGGTATGATCTAAAAACATTAAAATCTTAAATTTAATTTAGATTATGTCCCAGATATACTGGGTATCTGGACCTCTCTGTGAAAAACATGACTATTCACTAAATTTAGTTTTTCCAGTCTCGGTTGTTTGTTTGGGGGTTTTATTTTTTTATTTTATGCTACCTGATATAGTCAATAGTATAGAAGACTCAGCTGAGAACTGAAAGCATTTGTCTGCTGAGTAGCTGCCCATCAGCTACAGGCAAGAGGCCATAGGTGAAGTACCTGAGCCTTTGAAGTTCTTACTTTAATGTTCTTAATGCCTGATTATACTGAAAGGTCTTAAATCTTGGATATAATATAGGGAATAGCTGCTCTTGTAGTACACACAAGCAAGCATTCAGTCTAATGGCTATTTTAGGTGATCTGGGAGTTGGTGATGACAATTTCTCTACTTCTCTATTAATTTCAGTAAAGCTTTTTGACCTCTCTTTCTCAGGATATGTGTTCAGGTAATCACAAAGGTCCACTAAAACCCTAGTCTCTAGATAATATAAAAAACTTTGTCTTAGAATCATCCTCAAGTATTCCTAAGACAGCCTATTAGCCTGCAAACCTAAATCCCAGGTGGTCATTCCAAACTGCTTCTTGTAAAGAGGACTAAAGGGAGAAGGAGCAGGAAGAAAACTGTGTGTTCGAGGCTCCATTTTCTGATCTGCCACATATAATGTCTTAAAAGGAATATTACAATTGTTGGGCATTCGGAGGTTACTTTTTTATAGCATTTGCTAGAAAATGCTTCCCTCCCATTGTCAATTTTCAAGAAATAACTCACTGATGTTCTTATTGAGCACCTAGAGAGTCCTTAACAGCTTCCAGGTCTCAAGTTAGGAGGGATGGGGGGGGTATTTGAAGTTGTGAAAATGGAGGAAAACTGTGCTGGTGGAAGGGTGGGAGAGTTTGCTGCCGTGAGGAGAAACATGGATGCACTCATGTTATGTTTTTACATAACAAGGCTAAGACTACCCAGCTGTTTGAGTTTCCTTCTTTTGTCCTGTCACTCAGAGAGATGAATTTTTTTATAATATTGAATCATAGAATCATTCTGGTTGGAAAAGACCTTGGAGATCAAGTCCAGCTGTTAGTCTAGAACACTGCCAATTCCACCACTAGACCATGTCTACAAACACCACATCTACACATCTCTTAAATACCTCAAGGGGTAATGATTCAACTACTTCCCTGGGCAGTCTGTTGCAATGCTTAGCAATCCATTTGATGGAGCTAATTTTCCTAATATCCAGTCTAAACCTCCCCTGGGGCAACCTGAGGCCATTTCTTCTTGTCCTATCCCTTGTTACTTGGAAGAAGAAATTGACACCCATCTCAGTACAACCTCCAATAATAAATGTAACAATTTCCAGTCCTAAATGAGATGAGGCAATGTAAGAGGAGTGGAAAAACATAGTCCTGTTACTTGAGCCCCAAAGCTGTCAAAAGAAACTGAATTCTCCCACCTGTACCTATGTTATAGTTCAGAAATGCTAAGGAATCACAAACTTAGTCAGAATCAATGAGAGCTCAAAACAATAGAAATAAAAATGTTTCAAGTTCAGGAGACTGACTTGAAAATGTTGCATTCTTTTGGGGTTTTTTTTTTCTGAGAAGTTACAACCATTTCACACTGTCAATATCAGCAAATGTAATACAGTACATTTAATAAGTTTCCTCTGTGCAATGTGTGGTGAAATCTGTGGTATTTAAAACACATCTGGGTTTATTAGAAGTCTTTTCTTGTGTCATAAGGATAAATGTATACTTTTTTTCCTGCCCTGTGAGCTCATGCAGTACTTGTGCCTTAGCACCAAGGCAGGTGATAAGACTTATGCATGTTGCACGTGCAGTTTTATGTTGAACTGTATTATGGATCCAGTGTATTATAGATCACACAGTGATAGTTCTTCAAGACAATGGAAGAAGACAGGAGGTAACTGTAGACCTTATGTATATGTAGACCTTATTACAGACCTTATGTATAAGCACCGAGAAAGCAAAATATTGTCTCTTCTAGTAATCCAACTCATCTCATCCTAAAATGTTAAACAGTTGAGCAAATGCACTAGCCAACAAACTTTCAAAAGTAGTTTAAAAGAACTCTGTAGTGGAGGGAGGGGGGAAAATATAGGAATGCTTCATCTCCTGAGATGGGATAGAATCATAGAATCATCAGTGTTGGAAAAGACCCCAAGAACATTGAATCCAACTGTCCATGGTAAAACCCCTAACCATTAAACTATCCACTGTAGCTCTTCATCTACCTGTCTTTTGAACACCTCTAGGGGTGGACTCCCTACCACCTCCCTGGAGAGCCTATTCCAATGCCTCACCACTCTTTCTGTGAAGAAGTTTTTCCTAATATCTAACCTGAACCTCTAACCTGGAGCTTTACCCAAGTAAAGCAGTGGTGATCTTTCTCTCCCATCTATCATGGCCTGCAGCCTTAGAAATACAGTATGCCAACTGCCTATATTATTTCTTTTTATATAGAAGACAAATGGATAAAGCATACTATGTGTGTGAATATTTCTGAATTTTATTGCTACCTGAGTGGGAGAATTTCCCCCACTTTATAGACTCGCTCCCACCCATTTTCTTCTGATATCTGCAAGGGCTGCAACCTTTTCTTTCTTTCCTCTTTTCTTACCCCATCCAATCTTCAAAAAAGAGCTTTTTGTGACTTTGCTCTTCAGAAAAGTTTTTTTATTCTGCATCTCAATTCTATGTTGAGCTGGTGACCTTTTGCTGTGTATTTAGAGTAAGGCAATGATGTAGCAGGTACTCTTTTTCTACATTTATGCGTCCAGAGATGATGCACTGTTGGGGGAGGGAAAGGGAGCTGCCTTTGAATCTCCTGGGACTCAGCTTTGCTTAAGTATACAATACTACTATAACTACAGGCTTGGTGAATACTGTCTGTGCTCTTGTTGGTCAGTTGTAGGTCAGTTATCTGCTGCACTTTCCGTGATGGTTGCTGGCTTCTCTGAAATACACCGAAAGCATTTCCCTCAGGTGGAGCAGACACTTTCCGAGGAAGTTCTCCTGGTCTCCTCCATGCCTTGCTTCCACTTAGCTCCTCAGTACATCCTACTTGGAGTGGCTGAAGCCTTGGTAACACCCTCCTGTAAGTAAAATATAGTAGGCAAAAGCAAGGGTTTCCTGATCTGCCAAGAATGATATCAGCTTCCTAAAAATAATTGCTATCATCTGATTTTATTGTCCCTGGCTCTCTTCCATGGGCTTAATGAGCAGATCTACGTTTTACCTGCTTCAGAGTAACATAATTTATCTTGCTGGCTGTAACTCAGAGTGAGCAATGACATTGCTCCAGATTAACTGGAAGGTGACCCAGCCCCATCATGTCCCTGGGGGTGCATGATCCACCATTCAGCAGGGGAGTGATCAGAGCAGTGGGACTGTGGGCTCAGATGTGGCAATGACCTTTAAGCTCAAACTGCTTCAGGTGGGGGCTGGTTGAGATGAGCTCCTGAGGTCCCTTCTGACCTGAACTCCTCTGTAATGATTTTCTTGAGGAAAAAACAAATAGGCAGGTGACAGGTGAGCTGTGGTTACGGTCTGTGAGCACTTTTTAGGTCACAGTCAAACAAGTTGAAGAAATTTAGTTTAACCTTTTCCATTTGTGGAGCCAGCTGATAGAATTATTATGTGTTTTTTGACTGGCACACGGCATATGCAGGTGGGTAACAAGATTCAATTGACAGGCTAACCTGAGGAATATCGTAGGCAGATACAAGGTTTTTATTTGTGCTCCAGTCGGAAGTCATACAAACATGCCTGGACTTGTGGCATGGATCCTGAGCTGAGATAAGCACTCCTCTTTCACAGAGCCCAGCTAGAGCTTGGCTCATGTCTGCCGTCCATAAATTATGTAGACACACTCTTGATTGTGAGTCTGAACCTTCTGTCCCTTCCATAACTCACTTTTCTTTATCTGTGCTGGCATTCCTGAGCCTTACTTTCTTCTGAAGAACATGCAGAGTGCTTACCAGTGTTTTACCTTTCAGAGTTCAAAAAAATGTTAGTATGACCAAAAAAAAAATTATAAATCTCAGCAACATTCAGTTAAAGAGACATAGGTAAAGTAATTCACTATCTGATCCCTGCAGGCATTTAGTTCCACAGTCTGAGTGTCTATTGTTCCAGTACAACCCCAGAAATATTCAGATTTTTATTTAAGTGCAGGAAATAACTTCAGTGTCTCAACTTCATTCTTACACTCTAGGACTATTAAAAGCTGTGGGTCATGGTCTGTCACTAAAAAGGTAATTTTCCGTACTTTTTTATACTTAGCACTTTCATAATGCCTCTTCATCTGATAGTTCCAAAGTACTTAACTGAGACAGGTTTCCAGGCAGGTAATGTGGTTTCTAGGTTACAGGCTAAGTGTAACTGAAAACTGTGACCTTCTCTGTTTACCGTAACAAAAACAGGGTTAGGAGGTGGCTTGCTTGCACTCTTCTAATGCAAAAGCATAAGAAGAATATTGCTGCTAGAATAAGGCTCTTTAATCTAGCAAGGTGGGACACAGTAGAAGTTCAATGACTGAAAGTTGATGTTAGCCTTTAGAAAAATAAAGCTTCATCTTGTTTTTTTTTCTTTTCTCTCTCTCTCTTTTTTTTTGTTTGGTTTTTTGTTTGTTTGTTTGGTTTGGTTTGGTTTTTTTAATCTTTCTAAAGGATTTTCTTTAGAATTTGTTAGGAAGAAAAACTGTCCTCCCAATTTAAGTAAAGATTAAGCATCCTGCTAAGAGCTACAGTTACAGGTACTATTCAAGAAGCCAAGAAATGAGACTTAGTCTGAAATTGAAACTTACATTTAGAAAACTAATTAGAAACTAAAATAGTAGGTTACTACTGTAGTCAATGGGAAGTCAGTGTTCCATTCCCTTGACCACATGCAGGTGTCTGTCACTACTTGAGATGGAGTACCCAAGCTACACACATGGGGAAAGGAGGCCCTTTATGGTACCAATGTGGCCTCCAACCCAGCTGCTGCTGAAGAAGAGCACGGTTGCCCCAGAGGTCCTGCACCTTATCAGATAGGTTGTTAAGGTGCACTTAATGCATTTTAGGCAGCACGGGGTATCTGTATTTAGAAAACTGAACTAGAAACCTAATCTAGGTTTCTACTCTCGTTTTAACCGAGTTGCTGTTTAGGAACCATTCAGTGAATCTCTGTGGATGATAATGACAGCCTGGACACTTTAACAGTTGTTTCACCTTTCCTGACATTTTACTGCCTTTGTTATGCAGAAGGTCAAATTCAATTATCATATTAATTTACTTGATCTGAAAGTACATGATCCAAGCTGAAGACAGAAATGTTCACACCTGTAATCAGAGGGAAGAGAGGAGATACCTTATTTCTGAAGTATGGGGTTAGAGGAGCTAGATTTGACATATTGAACTCTTCATCTACAATTGAGCCCTGATACTTACAGTTGTGTTTATACAATATAATTCATTATCTTATCGATAGAAGGTTTTTAGAATGATCTGCATGAGCATCTGCATTTAGAATGGTGGCATGAGCATCTCTTAGAAAAATGTTTCCCTAGAAGTAAGGTAGTCTCTAAAACAAACAAACAAAAAAATAATGATAAAATAATTGCTTTCCTCCACAATGCTAGCATGTAAGGTCTCCTAGGTGTCCAATGTCTTGAATTTACAACCTGGTTTAAAGTAAGAAATTAATTTTCTAAAACCCAATTATTTAAAAAGAGAAAAGGGGGAGAGGGGAGGAGGAGGGAGGGAACCAAACACTCAGCAAAACCAACCAAACAAAAAAACCCAAACAAAAAACAAACAAGCAAAACCACCACACACATGCAAGAAAAAAAAAAAAAAAAAGCCCAAAATAACTCCATCCAATATGACATTATCAAGCATTCCCCCTCACACAGAGTGTGTGATTGCTGGTGATGGGGTGCCAGCTTTCTAGCCAGAGCAGCTGTGGTACACTGCCAGTGTCCAAGTGGTCTGGTACACTGTAGCTGCTTTGCCCTACGGATTTGCAGCGTTTGCTACAGTGCTGAAACAATATCATCTGCCCATCACCATTTCTCAAACCACTTAGAAATGGGAAGGCTTATAACAAAGAGCTCTGCTAGTGAAAGGATCTATTGGGCAACATTTCACCCACTGATGGGACATGATAGTCTCCAGGGAGAGATGCAGCAGCTGTTGAGTAGTTTGCAGCAGCATCATGGGAGAGGCAAGGGATGGAATAAACAATCGAAACCACAGGGGTAATATGGGTAAGTAGGATGCAATTACACATGCTGAATTTGGCCAGGATGCATGTTTTGCACTCCTGCTTTTTGCAGAGAAGAATGACCAAAGACTTCTTGGGCTCAGTGATTCAAATTAGCCAGGATGCTGACTGTACAATGTTTCAGGCTGTACCGTTGCCTCTACAGATGGTGTCCTGGGCTCACCTACGTTCTCTTGCCCTCAGGCATTTGGTTCCTGTTGTGAATGAGGAAAAAAACACTGCCCATGGTATTTTTTTTTCCTTCTCTTTAATGTGTTTCCAAAGCTCTTATTTCGGCATCTAAATTAAAAAGGATGGAAGATGGTGATTGCAGTTTCATTTGTATTCAGAGATGCTTCAGGCAACTCAGCATCCAAATAGGATCTTCTGCTGACAAGTCTCTCAAGCTGGAGGTCATTCAACTAATAAAGCAGATTGGGAGACACTGCAAAAAAAATATGGATGAGGTCTCGAGGTGTGAAAATAGGGAACAAGAGGTTCTGGTAATTGGAGAAAGTTATTCAAAAAGAACAGCTATCGTGAAGACTTCCTGTTACTATAACTTAGTTTAGCCAAATTACAGCTGGTGGGATTGATTAGTCATGTATACTACAACTGCATGCTTATAGCTTTTCCTTGACACCAAAGCTTTTGCTGCTTCTGGTTTAGTCTACTGGCACGAAAGAGAAGAATAATGTCTTTTTAAGTAGCCATTGCCTCTGTGGGTTGCTCTCTGGGGAAGAGGAATGATATCTAGCCTTTAATTAAAACAAGGTAACTGTCAAGCTGAAGGCAGAGCTCTGGATTTTGGATTTCTTTACTAGTGGCTATGATGCGTTGGCTTTGGCATAAGAGGTCCTGCTGTCCTGCAATTGAGTAACACTGCTGTCTTCACACTTGATGAAGTGTGTGTCTTCACACTTGGTGGTGTTTCTCTTGTCTTGCTATGCCTGAGGTTTTAAAAGGTCAAAGCAACTGTCTGGGTGAAAAGAAGTGCTTATGAAGTATCAATAGTTCTGTATGAGGTGGTTTGTTATGGAGGTTCATTTAAACAGTTTAGATAATCCTTTGTTAATAGGGTGCATACATACATGTACTTGCCCTCCAAGTACATTCCCTGTCTAAAATATGGAAAGTCTTCCTATTACAGGTACTTGGATTTTTTTTTGCTGTCTTACCAATCTTCTATAATTTACTTGTTTTTTTAAAATAACCACTAACCATATCTGCTTCCTTTCTAAGGTTCCCTACTTTCATTCCGGCTTGTGCCAGAAAGAGTTAGAGGGATTTCCATGCATTTTTTAACTCTCTTTAATGGAGCTGGATGCTTTATGGGAGCTTTCTTTGTGCAGACAGCCCACGCAGGCAGTCAAGGTAAGAATATGCTCATGACTGGTGTTCCTGAGTAGGTTTTCTAATACTATTGATTTGGAGAATTAGGTAGCAGAATTAAAGGGGATGCCAAAGTTTTATTGATTTGCTCTTACAATTAAGATGGAATTAAGATAGGAAATAGCCTTCCAGCTGTATTCATCCAATTTTAATGAGTCATCTTAGTTTTGATAGGTGGAGTAATTAGAGGAAGGCATCGTGCAGGAAGCCCTCACCTCCAATCTCTATACTTCTGTTCTGAAAGACAAGAAAATAAATTGACTAGGAAGCACCTTTTTATGTTCATGAAGTATATTCATGTTAGCCACACGTACGTGGGAGCCTCTGGCCATGAGAGCAAGATTAGTGCTTCAAAGAATGAAAACCACACCTTTCCTTCCTTTCCACAGTGTTGTAGGGGAAAAGAGGCTGGGTTGAGTGTTTCGAAGCTTTTTAGGGAATTTTTTCCCCTAGACCCACTACTTTTACCTTGCCTTCTTTAGACCTTTCTCCTTGGCCAGCCCCTGAAAGAACCAGATTCTGTGACAATATGGTCTGTGTGGTTTTGCTCTTTTCCAGCTGAATACTGCCATTCCCAGAGAACTTACTGTTTCAAAAGGATTTATTTTGGGTTCAGCCCATTGAGGAGTATTTAGTGTTAGCCGTGAGCTGGAGATTTTTCTGAGTTGCTGACTTTCCAGATAGGCCAAGTGTTTATTAAAGTCTTTTTCCTTCTGCTGATGAATCTTTGTTCAATACATAAAAGACTTGTTTCATAAGCAAATTTAAAAAGTAAAGCACTTGAGTTCTTCAACTGAAGGACAGCTATCTCTTTGTTCATGTATCTGAAATAGCTCCCCTTCCTGCAGCAGTAATTCTAATGCACTGATTACCCACTGATAAGCTTCGTTGTGACTGCCACAGCAAACTGTTTTCTTAGAGAGGACAACCTCTGGCCCTAATGCACAACACAGTTGCAATTAGATTTTGTAACTGCTTATGGTTAATTTCTGGGATCTTCTCTTTTCTACGTAGAGAACAGTGTAACATAAATCCGAGGGGATGTTGGTTGGTTGTTTTGGGGTTGGTTGTTTTGGGGTTGGTTGTTTTGGGGTTGGTTGTTTTGTGGTTGGTTTGGTGATGGTGTTTTGTTTTGGTTTTTTTTTAATGTATGACAAGAAATGTTAATTTGTGCTAGCAAGATCTAACCAAAAAAAATGGTTCTTTGACATGCGGCACTGTTATTAACTTCACAGCTCAAAGTGCTATTACTAGGTAAAAAACCATCACCTAGAGATAAGCTTAAAAAAAAAAAAAAAGAATGTTTACCCAATGAATCAGGCAAATAATTATTTGGTATCAAGGCACACAGGGTAGAATGCAGAACTTCCTGACTTGCCCAACTGGATTTTTTTTTTTTTCTCTTCCCCTTGGGTTCAGTGAAAATCAGACTTCAAGAAATATGGTATTGCTGACTTTTTAATATTAATTTCTTAATTTTTAAAAGGCTGAAATATTTTGTTTTAGTAAAACTGACATATTTGACTGCAATTTGACTTTGGGTGTAATCATTTATCAATTAATTAGTCACAATGTCATCATCAAAATATTTGTATTCTGTTGTGCCACTGTATATGTGCAATTTATTCCTTTACAGAATACTATTAGACAAAGCAATGGAGGAAATAAATTTTTTCACTTGTCTTGCAATTTGATAGATTTTAGTATGTTTTTTTAATATAAGTCTATATGAAGACATTAATTGGTTCAAAAATAAATTATTTATTTCTTGCAAGAAATATTGTTTGATCACAGCCTTCAAATTTCCCAGCTGGGACCAAAAGGCCTCCAAATTCTCCACAGACTGCAGCTGCCAAATTCTAAGCATTTTTGCTCAAGACCTTTGAGAAAACTGTAAAGGCTAAAAAAATCTAACTTTTGCCTCTACTTGCACTTGCTAGATCTGCTGTTTCTGTATAAAGAATTTGTTACACTGATGTCCAGAGTGAGGGTCACTCAGCATTTCCCAAGCATTCAGTAACAGTCTCTGTGCAACCTAAGGTGCTGCAATGGGACTAAATAAGCCCTTTAAGAGAGGAAATCTGCAAAACTTGAAAAGCTTTAGAGAAAATAGTGTGAAAAATATTTAATATTTGCTTTGTTGCTCCAGTTAGAAGTGTTGGAGATTACTTTGCCTATTAGTATGTAAACAACATATTATTGGGCTCTCACATTTTATTTCTAAAAATATGTGGAATCTTGCTGGGTATGTCCTGGTGTTCACTGCTTGAATAAGATTAATTATTCCAAGTTACCACAATTCATGCAACTCACAGCTTGTAAATAAGAGAGTCCTGCATCTTGTGTTATAACACTTCAGATTGAAAATTTAGAGTATTCCTCTACTCATTCCAGCTAGGTTCTTGTCCTGCTGACTCATAAATGAAAGTAAGCTTGGGATCAAGCTTCTGGAGCTGTGTATAGACTATAACAAAACTAAAGAGGTATCTGAGCTTTCTTTTGTTTTTCTCTGAGTTTGATAGGAAATGGTATAAAATAGTTTGATACAAAATTCCCCTGTTCCATCTGAAATTCTTCTGACCTTTTCTGCTGTGCTTCTTACAGAGATCTTTGGTGCTTATGATGAAAAGCTTAATAACAGCAAAATATTTTTTTAATTTATAAAACCTAATGGTTATCTATAAAGTCTTCAAAAGATGACAGTGCTTCAGAGAATAAAATTGTGACTAACTTAGGTCAAATAATATTCAAATGATGCAAATTAAACTCTCATTACTCACATTTGGTATTTTTTGCAGCTCTGTTAAAAGAGCTTATAGAATATTCTGTATATCTCAACAGTTTATGGAACTAAAGGTAATACAAACCAAGCAGACCTTTTTAGGACAAAAAAACCCAAAACCAAAACAAACACACAAAAAAACCCCCACCAAAACCACAACCTAAACTAATTTATTTATATTGCAAGACCAAAGTTCCTTCTTTTGCTGAAAGAAGACGAGTGTTTATGCAACAGTTTTGTATGATTTAACAAGGCTTAGTGTTAGCCACTCTTGGCCTATGTGTGCTGTTGTCTTGTCCCATCATTCTTGTTTCACTAAATCTTGAGTCAAGACTACTTCTGGTTCTCCCATCTCTGAGCATTGAGACCTCATTTGCTCGTTTGCCATGAAGTAATTCAAGATAAAGTGAAATAGGTATTTTGAAGGGCTGAAGCACAAAAGGTGTTGACATAATTTAAACATTTTTATGTCCTATTTCATGTCAGCAGTTTGGAATTTTGTTTGTGTTTTTTATTGGCAAACTTTGTCAGGTACCAGTCACAGTCAAAGCTACATTAATCGTTTTTAATGTATCTATGGAGGATGGTGTGAATATGATAAAATAGGACTTTTTAAAAATCTGACGAGTGCAAACAGATGATGGGTGACAGTGATATTTTCAGTACAGGCTGGGAAACTGCTTTCTTTTGGATCTCTTACCTCTCCTAGCATGTTAACGGAAGAAGATGCAAGACAAACCTGTCCTTCTATGCCAATCATTTCTGAATACATTTCCCTAAAAATATTAACCTAAATGTGTAAGAAAGGAAAGAAAAAAAATAAAAGGTCAGAGGAAGGAAATTGCCCTAGACACAGTTTTTCTGCTTGTATTTAGAGAACCAGAATTTTGTGGGAGTTTATTTTTATTTCTCTTTCCAGTTTGGAGCCTTGTGTGATTCTAAATATCAAAGATGATAAAGCTAAAGGATATTTCTTGCAGTCCAGATGGTGGTGTCCACTGATGCCTATTTAGCTAATAAGGATTAGAGGCAGACTGAGACTTGAATTTGGATATGATTAATCACTAAATGTACGCCTACTAATGATGAAAATATGGAAGACAATACAATCCTTTTTTAAAATGAGTTACGTTTTTCCATTATCATAGTCCAGGATAGTTGTAGGAAAGCTGTAAAAATGCAGGAATCATGAAGAATAGACTAACTTCTGGCACATGAATGGCTTTTCACACTACTAAGATATGATGGTGTTATTCAGTAAACCAACTGAATCCCTTACTACACAGCTTTGTCCTTTGTTATTAGGCCCCTGAGAGCTCCAAAGGTGCCATCATTGGAGCAGATAGAAACCTTGTGTGCCCTTGGATATGTCAGAATCTGACTTGCAGCCCTTCCTATGTCTTCTTTCATGGCTGGTACTGCCAGCAGTTTGCTGCTGTCTGTTGTCCACCAGAATCAATGCAGGCAAGTGGTTTTGTCCATGGCACAATCCCTGCTTTACCTGCTTTTCTGCCTCTCTTGTTTGCTCTTGGTGTTGTATTTATAATCTTGTACTACCTGAGCATTTTTGAGGCAAAATTGATAGGACTTCAAAATATCAGTGAAAGTTTACCAGGCACTTTATGTCAATGACATATGGTACAGCAGGCTTGAGGACCCACCTCTGCTTAGACTTAATCCTTTAATTTGCTCTATATTTGCCATGAAAACCATAAACGATTCACCTCTAACCAATAAGAAAAATGTCTTTTGAATTACACAGAGCTAAAGGAAACTTCTGATTCTGTGGTGATTCACACTACAGAGTATTTCCATTGTTGGAATAAAAATGGAAATCAGGAGCTTGTTGTAGAAAGTTAATTCCCAGTGAGCAATTATCTATGTGACAAACCAACCTTGTAATTGGCACTTCTGTTGGCAATCTCCATAGAAAGTAAAGGATTCACAGAACCCAAGGGCAGTGTCTTTTGAGGGAAAGTGTTTTGTTAGCATATTACATGCTGATTCAAGGATGAGAAAATGCTGGACTCTTCAAACACAATAGTGCCCAGGGCATCTTACTCCAGTAAAATCAAACAAACTGGCCAAATGAGTTCCTCATGTTCATGGCTAAGATAAAAAAAATCTTTAAAGTATGAACCCCAAGCCCCATCAGTTGGGGGGTGTCTGCAGATGGCTTGTGAATGGTGTCAGTGGGTGAAAGCATCTAAAGGGAAGTTTGCTGCCTGAATCACACAGTTGATGTTTTAACACTGACAGCTGTCCTCCCAAGGTTTCCTGACAACAGAGGATTCTCTGTGCAGTAAGTACAAGTAAATGTAGCCCAGCTTTTTCCACTATTTTGTGGACAACCAATTTCCATCTAAAATAAAAAAAACGAGAAAAAAACCCCCAAACCTGTGAGATAAATATCATTGGCTGAAAATATGAAGTGGTTACATTAATCTTTGCTGTATCAACTGACAAAAAATTCTATTGGCAGTAGGATAGCAATCGGATACCTCTAGGACATCTGCTACACCTATAGAGACCTCATTGCTCTCTAAGGCTACCTGAAAGAAGGTTGTAGCTAGGTGGGTACTGGTCTCCTCCCAAGAAACAAGTCATAGGCTAAGAGAAAGTGGCTCCAAGTTGCACCAGGGGAGGTTTAGATTAAATATTAGGAAAAATTTCTTCACTGAAAGGGTTGGCAAACATAGGAAAAGGTTGCTCAGAGAAGTGGTGGAGTCACCGTCCCTGGAATTATTTAAAAGCTGTGTAGATGTGGTGTTAAGGGACATGGTTTAGTGGTGGACTTGGTAGTGTTAGGATAGCAGTTGGACTTGGTGATCTTAAAGGTATTTTCTGACTAAAATGATTCTATGATTCTCTGTAGAGGAAGGGCATACCTGACAACCCTTACTGCCCCTCAGTGAAAGGAAAAGAAAGCTGTGTTCCTACACCACTTCTTTTGGATGGACTTGTAAACTAGACAGAGAGAGAATGCAAGCTATGGGAGCTGGAGTCTTGCCGGGCCCCACCTAGTTTTGGACCTTCCTATGCTGTTGCTCATTTGTAATACAGGATTTTCCAAAGGCTTTGTTCCTGGCCTCACTGTTTAAACACTGGTAGTCACTAAAAGAAACAGAGAGGAGACAGAGCAATGATCTTTAACCCAGGCTGTGGAGGAGATCAATGGTGAAGTGGGGGCAGAACCCAGATTTGCTTCCTGGGCTACCCTCCCACCCTGATAAAACCAACCATTCCCACTTTGAATGCTTCAGTATGGTGTCTTTTCTAGCATTAAGACCATTTCAAAGACTGTCTTTCAAAGACATTTTACTCTCTTCTCTTCGAAGCCGCTAAATTCCTCTTTTTTTTTTCCCCCACTTTTTTTTCTTTAATCACTCAGTTCTATTTTTAAGTACATATTTTCTGTTCAGTTTCCATTGTAAATGCTGTTCCATTAGGAAGCTCCTGCTGCTCATATAGTTAGCCTAGGCGATGTAAATAACCTCACAGACAGTGTGAACTCTGCTTTGACAAGCTGCAGTGCCAAACCCCATGCGAGCTTTCTCTTTCATCAGATACACGCGCTCTCTCCGTGGCTTCTATTGGCCACGGGGGGATGTGAAATGAAAAACTACCTGATTGTGAATGATGACAGTAAAAGTTTATAAGCTACTAAAAAGGAAGTTATAGCACCTAGGAGCTCAGTCAACTGACAATGTTAAATGATGCGTTTTAAAACTCGCTCTGAGATAATGCTACAAAAGGAGCCGTGCAGGCAGAGGTGAGGTGGTGGTGCTTCTCCATGACAGGCAGTGAGGTAGCGTGGCATGGAGCAAACTGTGAAGGAATTAGGGAAAACTGCTGCACTGGTGGCAGTTCTTCTCTGCCATTTCCATATATTTATGACTCTAAGATGTGGAGGAAAGAGAAAAATATAAAAATATATTTATATATGGGGTGGGGATGTGTAATCACCTGACTCCTGGCTTTCCTGGGCTGTGAAACTCTTCTTTCTCTCTAATTAGAAAATGTTGAAAGACTCAAAATGCCATTGGATGGCTAAAGATGGCATTAGTGGACAAAAGATCTGATAAGGTTGTTGGATTTGTACAGCACAGCTCTGGCAGACAGCTGGATTTCCTCCTCTCCTTCTTAGGTCACTCACATGGTGAACAGACACTCTTATTCAAAAGGGTAGGACTTGATGCCACACTTTGAGGGAGCAAAGAAAAATGACTTTGGGCACCTTGATGATGTTGTTTTAGTTCAGAGCAGGAGCATGCTTCGATCTGAATCTCCTCACCATCTCTGATTTGCATCACAGAGTGATCTTGCAGCAGAAAATAACTGCATTCCTGGAGGATGGAACTACACCAAAAAATTGCTTGTGCCTTGTGTTCCAGCTGTGAGTGGGAACTGGTCTGATGTGAAACCCTGTGAGCTGTGTATAGCGTGGACATCACGTTCTCAGCACCAGCTGTATCTGCTCCTATTACATTTCACTACATATTAATCCAAACAATCTCTCTTCTTCAGAGGCAATAAATGTCCTGTATTCCAAAAAAATGTAAAAGGTCATTACAACACTGTATATATTCTGTATCCTAACTTCTTTTTCGCTTTGGTTTTCTGTGTCTGCTGTAGTGGATTACAGTACTTCAGGTACTTATTGCCTCCAAATGCGAACTGGCTGGAGCAGGCTTTCTTTTTAAGTATCTTGATCTTCATAGTAATTTACCAAGTGAGTTTTTTTGCACACTGATTGCAATGGACAATATTGAAAGCAATGTAGTTGCAAACTAAAACATGCCAGAATCCTGGCAGGGAAGATTCTGGGTGTAGATAGGTGGTGCAGTCCTTGGCTGAATGGACTTAAAGCTGCCAAAATGTCCCAGACATTATTGTCAAAAACCTTGGTAGGAGAAGGTCTGATTTATCCAAATAAACACCGTGCGCAAGACAAGGATATGTTGCAGAGTCATGGCTGAAGACAGCTATAAAAAATGTAAAGTAAAACATCAGGTAACATCTTGGTCATGGAGCACCACTCTAGGCACTGAACAATGGCTTTTTATGCTGCTTGCTTCTTTTTTTTTTTTCTTTTTGAAGAAGGGCCTATTAAATGGATGAGATATGTGAATAAGGATTTCTACAGACCAGCTTAATTGTAGTTCTTTCCAAAATTTTCACCTTTGATGTTCATTTAGCTATTCACACAGAATAATATAGAGGCAAGGTGGCTCCAACATTGCCATAATAGCTGTGCAGAGATAGGTTTTCCAGTACACTTCAGATTAGTTAGAAAAGTTCTTTAGTCTCTCTAGATCTCTGTTTCCTTTCTGCAAACTAGGAGCAAAGTAGATCCAAAAAAAACACATAGATGCCATGAGACTGAAATCTGTACAAATAGCTACATGGGGGTGGTGGTTCAAAACACCTGCTGTGATTGTGTCTAACATAGTTATCTTCATGTCTTTCATGATGTGCTGTTTTGTCCTGCAAGGTAAACTAATTCTGCTTCAAATGTCTGCTTTCCCAGGCAGCTGGTTTCCACACTTGCTGCATGAAGGAAAATTGGAGAGATTCTTCTTCTTCTTGGCTTCCTTAATGATGGTGAACACCCTGGGGTTCTGGACCATTGCACATAGGTATGTGTGAGAAAATGAAAATTTGATGTTTCATTGGTAGATATGGGTAGAAATTCTTTCAAAACTTGTAAACTAGTTTGTAATAAAGATTGGTAGTGATAGGTAGTATGTTATCATTCTGGGTTCAGACCAGTATTTTCCATCTGCCTTGAGGAAAGAGATACTGTAAAAAGCGTGTGATAAGTGTAAGAAGAAAAGAAATCTGATGCACTTAGTCTTAAATATTTAAGGGTGCTTATTAATATAAAATATAAAAATGACTTGAAGAAAGAAGAGCATCTTATCCATTACAGCAGGCCATACCTTGGCATGGAGTTCAGATCATAGCACCAAGGTATCTCAGTCATGGACCTGGTCTCCACTGCACTTGGATTTGTACCAATGCATAAAAATCATTGTCTCAACAAGCTTCCATCTTTAGCACAGGACAGTAGGCCAAGGGCTTGCAGCAGTTCCCTACTGATTATTTCTGTATGCAGTTATTTCCCTAGAATAACCCTGAAACATTTTCTGATACTCTACCTGAGCAATGAGATAAAAGCAGCTTTCTGAGGGAGACAAATTGCTCAATAGCCCCCATATGGGAAGCAATTTTCTGCCACCTATGGAGCCTAGCTTTAATGCCTGTATATTCCCTGTGACATGCAAAGAACTCACAACTGCAATCCTTTTTTACATCCAAGATGATGTGCAAGTTGGCCTGCCTCCTGTATGCAGGAATGTTTAATCACAGTTAACTTTCTATTGTCAGTCTTATAAGTAGTACTTGTAGCCAAGAACAGGGAGGTTCTATGCAGTTCTGTGGAAATACTTCAGAAACCTTGGTGAAGTAGTGATTTGATAAGTAATAATAGAAAATTAGCAATGGCAGTGTACTTTCAGAAGTCTTGAGAAAATTACTGCTTTCTCTATTGAAAAAAAAAGAAAAAAAGAAAAAAAGTAGTTTTCAAAAAGTTTATTTCAAATTAGTATTTCACTTCAAAATCAAGGTACCTCAATTTTCAATAAGACAACCAAACCCTACATATGTTTTTTGAGATCAACTGTAATTATTTCATTTTGTGCTGAATAAGAATTTTCACAAAAGGGAGAGAAAGGGGTGAAAACTATTAAGATAAACACTGAGTTTAAGGGTGGAGGAAAATCGGGGAAATCTCTGAATTAACAAAAATATACTCTGAGGAAAAAAGCAAGTTTCTGTTTTAAATTTGTTAAGATGAAACAGTACAGCTGCTATTAACACTTGCATCCTACTTAGCACTTTTTAGCCTGAATTTTCTAGGCAAACTTGTATCATTATTCTGTTTTTTTGGTTTTTTTTTCTTGGTTGGTTTTTTGTGGGTTTTGGGGTTTTTGTTTGTTTGTTTGTTTTTTAGTTTTTTGGATGTTTAGGAGCCCAGGACTCAGAAGGCACTGTAACTTACAAAATATCACCTAATAAATAAGGGGTGAAGCTAACCCCAGAAAGGATGATTATTTTAGTATTTTCCCTATCCTCCCTCTCAGATACAACAACCTGAACCTGGAGTACACCAATGAATTCAGAGGAAGTCTTCCTGAAGAAAAGCTTTTGAAGCCTGGGAAAACCACCAAGCATTATGATAGCATCCTGGAAAATTCTCCCATTTTGTCTCCCACGGAGAAAATTTGATAAAATTTCACCCTTGTTTTACTAAATTTTGATAGTGTTACCAGCCAGCTTTCTAATGATGAAGTACAAAGCATACATAAGTGCAACTGCCAATGTATTTTTTAATTATCTTAGGAATAGTTGTTATTTATCAGTTTAAAAAATAATAATTAAAAAAAGGCAGTTTGCATAGAATTTGGCTTTATAGAATGCTGCACTTTCATAATGCACATCAAGAACAATGAAAGCTCACTGCTTGGCATGGTTGATAGAGGCTATTCATCTCTACAGGGAAAGGGATAGCTATCCACATGTATTTGTACTTAGTAATGGTTCAGATTCAATAAACTCATATACATTTGTTTAGCAAATTGTTTTGTGACACTGTAATTTACAAATAAGTTTGGAGTCTGCTGTTGGCTCATTGATACCTGAAAAAGTGGGAGATTTGTGTGGTAATCTTGACTCTGCTACTTACCTGCTGCCCAGCCTTCAACAAGTTGCTTCTTTACCTTTGTTTCTCCATCAGGAAAATGGACACAGCCTTACTAACCTTCTCTGCAAATTGCCTTGAGGTCTACCAAAAATATGCTAGAAACTATATCCCAGTAATATATATACTCTGTAAACTATGTAATGAAACAGTGATGCTGAGGCACTCTACTCTTTCATTTGGCAGAGGCTCCGTGGCATTTCTTATTCCTAAAGGATGATATGCAGAAAATTGCTACTAGGAGAATGGAAAACTAAAATTTCTTTACATTGAACCTGCTAATTGTCAGCCAGTTGTAGGGGGTGAAGGGGATCCAGAGAAGCTTAGAAAAGGAGAAATGAAGTTGGAAATGGGGTGGGGATGGGGTTGTGGGGTGGTATTAGTAAAAATGCATTCCACTTTTTCCAAGTTCTAAACTGTGTTAAATACTCTAAAAACTGGCTGACTTGGGTATTGTGAGCAATGCTAATTTAGCATTTTTTAAAAAATTCATATTACTAAGAGTGATAATAGAAGTAGGGCCTCCATGTGATAAGGAAACATTAAACTCAAACACTTTGATATCAATATGTTCATATGGAAAGTGGTGGTCAAGCCAGAATGCTTGCTAAATGTGAGGACTTCTCTACTGCTGGAAAAGCTATAACAAAGGAATATAATGACACAGAGAGTAAAGTGTGAACTATGAAAGAGCTGGTAAAGGAAACCGTCTCTCCACTATTAACCATATTCAATGCTGTAGAATTGGATTGAGCATTGTGGAAGGAGCAAAACGTGGTGAATACATCTAAGGAGCAGGAAGGAGCAGGAGCTGTTAGTTTGAGCTTCCTAGAATTAAAGTTCTTTCTAAAAAGAATAGAATATTTTAAACCCTGAGATAAAAGGAAAATTGTATACAATGCAACACAGATGTACCAAAGGTAGGTTTGCCAGGCCATCTTAACGTCTGTATGTAATAAGAATTCATTTTCTAAACAAAACGTAGTAGAGGTAATCTGCCTTGATTTCAGTAAAGCATTTGACGTGTATCCCATGGGAAATAACTTGCAAAGATGGAGATCAGGGTCAGCAGAAGAGCTACAAGGTGACTGAGGAACCTGTTAAAGCCCAGATGGCAACAGTGATTGTGGAAAGAGGCAGTACCCATCTGGAAAGGGAGTGGTTTTTTGATACTGTTTAATATCTTTATTCATAATAACAGAACATGATCCTAGAATTCACTGGTGGAAATGGAAGAAGTAAGCATATTTTTATACAAGTTCATCTGAAATTGTTATCTATGTCAAAGATGTGCTTTCTGACCAGTGTGGAACATTGTGCCTTAATGGTGGAGCTGAAAGTACCTGTTTGCCCTGTAAGAAGTGGGGTGGGGGGAGAAAGGGCTGTGCATTTGCCTTGCCCTGATTCTTGCCTGCCATCAAGAGACAGTCTATTTCCTCAAAACTGTGACTGCAATAGGGAGAGGCAGCAAAAAGGCTTGAGGGGTCTATCTAGTCTACAAAAGCACTGGAGAGAGGCAGACTAATTTCCATATATTTGAGTAAATCTGATAGCTATTTGCTTGTAAGGTGTTATTTTCTAAGTGGCATTTGTATTGCAATAAGCCCACCTTTAAACCACGGAAAGTCTTATGTCTTTCCAGACAGTTCCTGAGTACTTGATTTGACCTTTGTCTTGGCACAAAGAAGATTCAGAGGTGCTGGCTGGAGTCTGCTCAGAAGAGGTACATGGTCACTGTGAATGCATGTGAGAATTATGCAAGAGAAGAAACACATTATATATATATATATATATATAAAACATGGATAACTAGGATTTGAGCTAATGAGAGTTGGAGACACTTATAGCACCTAGTGATAATTGTATGTATAAAATTTATTTTTTTTTTAAACTGCAAAAATAACTGTAGTTTGGAACAGCTTACATCAAGGATGGAGAATAAGAAACCTAACTTCCTTGTAAGATAAAGTGTTTCCTCTGGTTCATTCTCAGGCCTCAAGAACACACTCAAACCTCCCAAGACCCTTTTTTTAATTTTTTTTATTTTTTATTTTTTCAGGTATCAAAATGGTGAGAATAGATGACAGCAGAGAATGGAATGCAGCTATTGCAATTTATTTGTCTGATAAAGATTGTTCTGCAAGAACAAGAGGATTAATTAACTTCTTGCACAGGACCTCTCTGTCATGGAATCGTGCAAGAAAGGCTGTCAGCGATGGAGAAGGAAGCAGCTGGACAGCCTTCATAAAGAGCTGCTCTGGAAGATTTGGGTTGTATGGGCTTTGGAATAAATAGTTAACTATTGCAGATTCTATCTTCTTCACATGTCCTAGAGAAGTTTTTTTCTGTCAGTTTTAGTTAAGAATTTAGCTTTTTGAATGGATGGCAAAAGAAAAGGGGCACTTGATTGCTGGATTTTGAGTTATTTCAGCTGGTGGTGCAGAGAAAACTATATGCAAAAATCTATCAATCATGCTTGCTGTTATGACAGAGCAATTCAGCAGTTACACCCAACAGATGGAGATGTTTCTTGAACTGCATCTGGGTCTCCATACAAAGCTGATGGAATTCTTTGTACTTTCAGAGTACTGCCTAAATTTTATAAATCTTGTCCCAACACAGAGTAAAATTAGTATAAAGAACTCTGTAGATTTGGTCTTGACTTTGAAAGAAGCTGTTTTTCATATCCTGTTTAATACACTAGAAAAAAGGAGGGGACAGGAAAAAATAAGGAGAAGTGTGTGCAGATGAAATAATTCAATAAGCATTTGGAAAATGTTAGAATAGCCTTTTTTTGTTCTATTGCAGTTTTTATGGGAGATTTTACTCTGCACAAAGTAAATGTAAGATAAGCATGTTTTGATCCTCACTATATAGCATTGAAATGTAATGTAGAAAAAATTGCCTCCTAAGTGAGGGTAGGAGTGACCAGAAACACCCCAGTTCAGTTTTGCTGTTTGAGTACTGTCTAAATGTTTTTAAATCTTCTCCCAGCAGACAGTAAAATTAGTGTAAAGGACTCCATAGATTTAGTCTTGACTTCAAAAGGAGCTCCTTTTGTGCTGTCTGCCATCACTGGCTATTTGAGTCGGTGCTGTGGTCAGTGCAGGTCATTACTGAACTTAAGCAGCCATATGTATTGCTGTTTACAGTCTTGAGGGATTTTCCAGGGGTTAAATGTGTAGTTATACTGTATTTGTGGATGCACATACTTTTTTGGTAAGCTCTGTCCCAGACAGTTCATTGAGCACCTCAGTTAAGTCTCAATGCATGGGACACCATTCTGAGTGAGAGAGGATGAAGAATGCTCAATGAAGAGGATTAAGATCTCCATCTGCTAAGTTTGCACTGATGATAAAACACATGGTCCCAGTTGGAACAAGATGCATTAAAAGAGCAATTTCCCTTCTACTGCCTAGCAACAATGTCGTTGAGCACCTGCAATAGTTTAAACATTAGGCATAATTGGCTTTGCTTGACATAAATCTGTAGTTTTGTAAATAAGAGCAGTTGAGTTTCCATGTAATACCAATTATCTGTAAGGAATGCTTTGTTTGCTGAAGCCTGCAGCTTTGCAGAGGATAGAGGGAGTTGTTAAGACTCAGCAGAAGTAGTCAGGAGGTAGAATCCAGATTCAGACATTACATAAGCTTTGAGTGTCCTGGTGCAATTCGTTTAATCTATTTTAGTCAGGTTCCCTAGGTGTGAAAAGAAGAAAACATTCAGAAGTCTTTTTTTTTACTAAAGAACTCTTGAGTGTGTCTGATTAAAATACCCTGGGGATAATTTTGCAGCATTAAACTGAGCTGTCTTTGTATGCACTGGATTTCTTTTCCCTTCTTTTAGTTGGAGCTTCTATTGCATCTTGAAAGTTCTTGTAAATTTTCTAGAATTGCTTGCTTTCTGCCAGTGGTGGAAGGAAGAGAGTGCATGGCCCACTTGATAAAAAAATCAGTCTTGTTCAGCTTCTGTGGAAACTCTGAGCTGGAAAGATGAGGTAGGAGCGTGCTTTCCTTGTGGCCCTAGAGCAAAGCTACAGAGCAGAACGGAAGCTTTCAGACTTCAGCTTGGTGTCTATTTGCTATAGCAAATATTACATTTGCCTTGACAAGGGCAAATAGAAAAGATGTTTTGAAAGTCTGCTGTTATTTAATCTTTAAAAAAAATAATTCACAAGTCTCTTCATCATGTCTCTATTCTGAATAGAAAAAAAAAGGAACCCAAAATCTTTTCCTTTCTACCTACCTGATCTCTAGAAAGCCTTACCAGCATATTTTCCCACTTTGGGAGTTTTAGGGGGGATTATTGTTTATTTTGAGGTTTTTTGATGGAGGGGAGTTAGGGGTGGTGAGTTTTTTTAGGGTTGGATTTTTGTAAGGTTTTGGTGGGTTTCTCAGATTAAATAAGAAATGTGGCGTAGATATACCTAGTATGGTTGAGGGTAGTTCACCACCTTTCCAAACACCAGGATTTTGTGAAAAGCCACAATACACTCATTCCGATTATCTCATACACTTCTGAGAAAAAAAAACGTGTCTAGAAAATATTGCAGATATTAACTTTACATTTTGAGTGTTAGGCTTTTTTCCTGTTAATTCAGTAAAGTCCTGTTTAAGCACTTGCTCTATCACACATCAAACAGCTTAGTTTAGAGCAGAGGTTTTGAAACTGAATCTTGTATAACCAGCATGCTGATTGGACAAAGCCCAAATGTAGATGCAGGTATTTTTTTTTCTCGATTTCCTTTTTCTTGTTATTGTTGTTTTGGTTTTTATTTTGTTTAAAAATAAATAAAAATAAATATATATTCTTTTTCCTTTCAGATCAGAAGAAATGTTTTGAAATGTGAAACACCTGAGAACCCAAAAAACCCAACCAAAAACTTAAAGCAGATGACATTTGCCCCACCTGCTTTGTAGCCTGGTAAAAAGCATCTTTTGAAACCAGATCCTGAATGCTTTCATTGTTATGTCATGTGAACTTCAGAAGCAAGTTTGCCAATGAAATTGGGGATAATAAAAAGTAATAGCAGCACTTCGTAAAAAAGCATAGAAAGTTATCTAAGCTTTGCTTTCAGCTGGACAATTAATATGATATGAAGATGCTGTCTGTTTAGCTGGCATAAAGAGTCAATCTTTGATACTGAGCAAAATCAGAAATTCAAAACAAATATTGAATACTAAGCCAAAGGTTGCAAGATGATGATGCTTAAAAGCGAATCCGGTGTTGCATGTAAGTCTGTATTTCTTTACCTGGGCTCACATTGTTTTCCTATTGTCTTGAAATAGTTCTGTTTTTAAAATATTCAGTTGAAAAACCTGAGACTTTAAAGTCATGCTGACAGATAACCCCCTCAACTATCTTTGTCACTGTAAAGAGCTGTCATTGACTGGAAATGCTCTTTAAGCTTAAGCTGTTTGTAAACTAATCTTTAATCATGAGTATATTATGTAACATCTTAGGGTACAAAAAGTTCTGCCTTACTTAATCTGTGAAAAAGAGCTAGGGAGAGTGGGTGAAGGTGTTGTCTGCAGGATTACATAGATGTTAAAAAGACTAAACACAGTGGCGGTGAGGGCACACCTAACCTCTGTATTTCTTCTATTAAAAACAAAACACAAAAATAAAAACAAAAAAAAACAAAAACAAACAAAAACCCCCAAAAAACCATAAAAGAAACAAAAAAACCAAAACAAAAACAGAAAGAGGGTACTCTTATAATTCTGGCTGAAATAGTTGAAGGGTATAACTTAGTAAATCCAGTGCTCCTTTTCTCTTCAGTTCCAATGTGAATAACCAGTTCAACTGATTCTTGGCGAAGTTTGTTCTTCTGATTAGTGGCTAAAGTGGACTTTTGTCTGCTCAGTTCTTTAAAATAACAGCTACTTAAAATAACATTTGTACTGAGGATTAACTAAATCATGGTGATTTTTGGTTTCGTTCCTTCCCCCAGGTAGCATTTTCATTCTCTCTTCCTATACCCTCAGTGACTCTGAATGCCTACCTTTTGACATTGTTTAGAAAGCTGTATTTTCAATTTCTTTAAGCCTTTTTAAGATGCAGTGAGTTCCAAATAATCACTTGCACAGATGCTCATAAATGCTGGTTTTCGTTTTTTGGGGGGTTGGGTTTTTTTGTTTGGGTTTTTTTTGGTTGGTTTTTTTAGATACATGTGCAGTTCTGACAGAGGCTCAGGCATGTAGAACCTTCAGAAATGCTCAGAGAGAGTGGCTCAATTTAAATTATCTATTGAATGCTGAAACACAAATTGCACATGAAATCCCCAAGCTTCAAGGGTCTCTGGCAGGTCACATCCTACCAGTCACTCAAACATTTAGTCAGTGCTACCCCCATGCACCTATGAAACTGAGGCTGTTTGACACCTCTGAGAATATTTCTCATGTTAGATCTGTTGTAAATGAGCACATGGTCCAGAATAATTAATGGTAACACTTCAGTCTTTTTTTGACAGAGTTGTGTTTCTTATGCAGTTTGTGTTGGTCTGTCTATTTAACTGCAATCAGCCATGCCTGAAAGACAGGAAAGAACAAGACGGACAAGTGTGTCAGTGAGTGAACCTCTTTTCTGTAATTAGAAATGCACAGGGAATAAATTATTCTCTAATTCAAGCTGTCCAGCTCGCACTAATAATAACAACCCGAGAAGCAATCTGTTTATAAAAATTAAAACTGAATTTGTGAGACTCCATAGTGCAAGACGGGGTTTACTGTGGAGTCTTGTTCCAGTTTATCATGCTTAAAGAGCTCTCTCAAGGCATTACAAGTGTTTCAGCTGGACTACACAGCCATTTCATCAGACAAGGTTAGGTAAAACTTAATCAGAGAGAACAGCAGCAACTCTGGGCCAAATTATTCTCTGCTAGGCTACTTGCTGATATAGAACATGTGCCATACAATAAAGGTATAAGCAAACCTGGCCTGAGCCTTTTTTTCTCTTCTGTGGTAAACTTTGGTAAACTTAATGCTTCAAAATTGGAGGAATCACGCTGATTCTGAAGGGTCTATCTTACTCTCACAGTCATAAGTTTACTCTTCCTTCACTCTAGGGAAAAGAAAGTGGAAGCAATCTTGAAATTTTGGGACCCAAAATCTTTTGCTCAATGGCATTTGACTGTTTCTTTATATTTCTTCAATTATTTTGTCCTAAACTTATATAGGCTTTAATTATGGCCAGCTTCTAATTGTAGCACCTGATGAAGATGCAAAAAGCCACGTGCTGGTGAGTGCAGAGAATTCTTACTTGACTTCAGTTTGATGTCACGTTGAGATGTAACATCTTGAGAGTGGAAGAGGTGCCAGAGAACCAGTTTTCCAATGAGTCTGAACATGAGAGTGCACACTCTCTTTTTTAGACCAGGGAAAGTAATCAGGTCTTGGGATTATATCTGTTACTTATCTTCCTTTAGAGCCAAAAGCTATAAAGAAACTACTGAGTGTTTGATCAGTTTCCATAAAGCACCCCTGACATTTTTAAGCAATTTCAGATCTTTGAAGAGGCATGATAGTAACTCTTATTTCTGGAAGGCTGAAACATACACAATGAATTCTGTGTCAGACAACATGCTGCAAAAGAGAGTGTTGACTACAAGAAGTCAGCCTAACAGTTACAAATTTTTTATTATTGTTGTGAAATCTCAGCAAATCTCATTATCAATTTTATTATTCATACAAAGCATAAGTATTATGGTCAGCTGATGATCTGAAGCTGCAGATGAGATCCAGGCGAAGGAATAAAAGCTTTCTAGGTTTGCTGGTGCATTTTTTGTATATACATCTCTCTGAACAAAGTAGAACTAGCTTGAAGAGTCACTGGCCAGTAACTCAGAGTACCTAATTAATTTAATTGCAAACCATGAAATTCTCAAATTAATTTATTATTCAAATATATTCATGCACTTCACTCCCCCAGGGTTCTCCCCCTAAAAAAACCCTGCCTTTTCAGTGCAGCTCTGTTTTGTGAACATCTGAAATCCAAACAAAAGAATATCCACAGTGTGTCAGACCAGTCATCCTTCTAATGGTGTGTGAAGGGGAAAAGAATACAGAACAACACATGAAACCCTTCTGGTAAACCCTTCCAGGCATCCAGGCTGAAGAAGTTATTCTTAGTTCTGTTTCTGTTCATCCCAACAGCTTTTCTAACCAACTGGAATAGTAATAATAACTAAATGTAAAGCTAATTCCCGGTTCAGCATTTTCTAGTGAAATGTGGAATTGAGGCACACTTTTTCAGTTTATATTTGGTTTTAGTATCTCTCTGCTTGTGCTTCAGCTCTTGCAGGTTTTTTATGCCTTACTTTTTGAAGTCCAAGGTGAAGCCAGCTGTGGCCCTGTGCCTCCACTGATCAGGTTTCTGCAAGAGGTAGGAAGGGAAGAAAGGATGGAGGAGAGAGAATAAACTCACAAATCACCTTCACAGAGTGCAACCTCTTCAAATATTATTTTATATGAGCAACTGCTGCCCTTCTCATAGCTTTGTAGTTTGTCATCTAACATCACTGAGCTGTGCTAATAAAAGAAGAGGGGGAGACAAGAGTATTCTGATGCTTTTATGGTGTAACCTCTCATACCAAGCATGAAGTCAGTCATGAGCTATCAGAGCTTGAGTTGGCAAAATAGACACATGGTTGATTTGCTTTTAAATCTATTAGTAAGAAACGCCTCCCATTTTAAAAAAATAGGATCTCTGCTTTTTATCATAGTAAGCAGGGTAGTTGGTCTCTCCTTGATGGCAGAATTGGGTCTGGCTTTTTGTTGTGTGACAAATTAAATAAAAATGATGTTGCTTTATTTATTAAATAAAAAATGAGTTGATGCTAACACCTCAGCTTCCTACAATTCGTGTGAACTTAAACCTCTCACATGAACTGAGCTCAAAAGAAGAATGTATAGCAGTAATCTTCCTGGTGTACTTTGGGGTTTGTTTTTGTTTTCCTTTGCCTCCTCCAGCTTTCATCCCACCAGTGCCCTCCAAGCTTTGATGCAGAGACCACCTCCATGGCATTACAGATATTCTCTTATTATTTCAGCTTTTTTGGATTCTTTTGACTGGCAGCTGCTCAGGAGTCTTACAGTGGCATCTCTGCTCCTTCTCACCTCCCTTCTCACCTGTTAAGGCATGAGGGTGTTTTCCATTTGCCCCATTGCACACCAAACTCCAATTCAGGCTTCCAGCACAACTCCTCAGAAGTAATTCAGCTTTCCCTGCTCCCTCTGAGGATCTGTCACCCAGCCTCACTCCATGCTGCATTATTAAGCATCGAGTAGACACCAAATGAACTTGGTGGAAACTATTCAAAGAGTGTTTCTCTCTCAGCATGGGCTGTGTGATCTGCTCCCCGGTTCACTCCAGCACACACCAGTGTCTTGAGGATGTGATTTCTGTGGGAATCATTCTTCCCTGCATCCTTCTTGCACACTCCCTGCTCTTTGTCAGATCTTACAGGTTTGGAACTGCCAGGGAGATGGTGTCTGGGCTGCATTTGAGGAACAGTGGGGACATCCAGTGGTCACATGGGTTATAATTAATTACTCCCAACCCCGTCAGTCAGATCAAATTTCCAAGCTTTCTTATTTTCGCAGCGTTTGACTTGTTTTTCATCATAGCTCATTATGCTGTAAAGTGCCTGACAGAAGGCTGAGATGACTTCTTTCTCTCCTCTGCCCCCCCTCCCCGGGTGATGTTACTTTGTATCTATCAGCCACGGAAATCAGGAAATCGAGTCGTGCTCAGAAGAATATCTGGGGATATCTTTTAATTGCTTTTCAAATAGAGAATTTGGAAGAAAGAGTAAGCAAAATAACAGCTAATATTATTTTGAACGCATAACACTGGAATAAATGGTACATAGATATTGCTAGTGGTGACTGATTTTATTTTTTTTTAATTGATGATAAATAATCACAAAGTTTTTACGCAACTTTTTCAAATTAACTCATGCATAAATCATGTGTACCTTGGTTCTTCTGGAGTCTGTAATGAGACGGAGAGGAGCCATCACCTTCCCTTTTCTAAGTTTGATGGTGATCAGATTCTGTCAGTGTTCATGAGGGGAGCAGAATCTTCCATTTTTCTGACTGAGTGGGCTTTTCTGGAATAATTCTGAATGGGATAGATTCCAAAATAACAATTTAAAAGACCTGTTCTGTGCTGCCATAATATAGAACAACAACATCAGTGCATTCCAGACCTTTACAGGAGAGCAGAAGATGCTTCTTGCCCTGTCCTGCCTAGTAACTCCTTGTTGTACCATCACGCAGGGATGTCAGCTGTCCTTTGACCACTTAGTGACTCCAGAAATGGCACTGGCTGATCTTGTGGTTATTGCATCAGAACAACAAAATGTCTACCAAGTGTTTCATTTTGCAAAGGTATAGCAAACATTGTTCCCCAGCTTTATTCAGAAATATGAAAAAACATCATAGAACCATGGAATGACTTGAGTTGGAGGTGACATTAAAGATCATCTAGTCCCAATGGATATGAACCCTCCAGGGATTGAGATAGCACATGAAAACTCTAACTTAATTTCTTTTCTTCCTCCTTTTAGAAAAATTTAATTTATTTTACTTTAATGTACTGCCTTTTTTTTTTTTTTTACTTTAAACACTGTCTTTTTTTTGTTGTCAGATGAAAAATTAATTTAAATAATATGATTGTTGCTCTACTGTTTTTTGTTTCCATGTTGAGATAAAACTTGTGGAAGCCATGGCAGAAATTCTAGTAAAGGTCACTGGCTTAATAATAAAATGTTTTTAAAACTTTTATGCTCCTTTAATGGAGAGCTATTTGGATAATTCCTTCTGGGAAGGTTTTGAAGGAACATTGCAACTTCAGTACAGCTCTCAGAATCTCTTTCTCCCCAGTTTTCCATGTGGTATCTCAGTGGCAATAGCCAATAAAAATATCTTAAACGTTTGGAAAAAAGATGATGCACAAATGAAGCAAGAGACAAGTAATGGATGTTAAACATTACCTTGATTAAAGAGTATGACAATTTTAAAATGGAAAATTCTTATAAAAGAAAAATACTTGTAGAACAAGATGTGTCATCTGGACAAGTTACAGAAAACTATCTCCACTTTATTTGTGAAAAGATAACCAGCTTGTTCCAGTGTATCCCAATGGTTAAATTTCAAGAAATCCTTAATTTTTCCTGGATGATGGAGATGGTGGAACTTGTTAGACTGAAAAACTGTGGTGTCCTCCCGTTTTCTGTTTTTCTCTGCCAGAATTGTCCCATACAAATTCATCTTTAATCTCTCCTTCAAAAAGCTGGGCAATGAATTTATGTCAGAAGCCAGCATTTCCATACCCTAATTTCTAAACCCAAGCTTCTCTTTAGTCCATCCATATTCCCTTTATTATCTGGTGGAAATCTTCTGAATATCGAATTTTTCCTACCTCTAGCAGGCTTTTTGAAACCAAGTCGTTTCAAAGGGCTGAATAAATGCTATGAACATGGGTTTTACATTTTGCTGACAAAGCAGTATTTACCATTCTGGTTCTTTCCTTAAAATAAAATGGAACATTTGAGGGGGTGCTAAGGAAAACTCAAGGCTGGGCATCCTGTGTAGCAGATCCCTAATGAGTTCAGTGGCAGAGCTGAAACTACAAGGCAGGTCACCTCTTTCCTCCTCCACTTCCTTCTGGAGGGAGTTGTTGCTTCTCCAAACAACCTACAGCAATATGCATTTGAAGTTCTGCCAAAGGAAAGTGTAACAGTGTTTGACAGTAGCGGATATTGTGAAGATAGAAGAAGGAGGTGGGGGGGGGGGG
>JAAWXA010000019.1:15917645-15955588 GCA_038090715.1 Florisuga fusca
GGGGGGGGGGGGTTGTTTGTTTTTTCATTTCTTGAGATGAGCCTTTCCGTTTTTGCTTGAAGTTTTGCTTGATTAATGCATTCATTAAAGAGGAGCGATGGTAATGATTAAACAAAAACATCTTTAAAATGCAGAGTTCATTTCAACCCCATTTGGTTTTGTTGCACACAAATTGGATTGGCATTGCATCCTGCACAGCAGGTACTCCACTTGAAATCAAAGACAGATGCTTTTATAGGATCAGAAAGGATATCTTGAGGGGTGGAGGATGAGTTTGAGGTTGGGGTTTTTTGTTGCTTTTCCTTGTTCTTTTTAGTAATAATGGTAAATGAATAATGATAACACTACTGTTTTGTCTGCCTTGAGTACTAATAATATTGTTTGCTTACAATTAAAAGGAAATAAAAGCTCCATTTTAACTTGAACTGTTAGCAAATCAAGACTACTTAATTGAGATTTTTTTTCCCTCATAAATAGCTAATGACACCTGAGTCTGTTTGAATTTTAATGCTAAATACCTCTGAATGAAATCTTTGACTGCTGAGTCATGCCAGGAAGACACACTAATTTTTAGGGGTTTGTGGTGTTTTTTTTTTAATTATCTGGCAGAAACTTGGTGAAGGTGCTACTGCTTGCAGGAGATTGTATTTGGTTATAATAAACACGATTGAAGCATTTATCTTGAATGGGGCATCTCAAACGTGGAGTTGAGTGCAGAACTGCTCCAGGTTCTGATCTTCTTCAAATTCACTATTGTCAGTCGAATGAATGAGGAAGCAAAGAGCAGCACAGGTTTAGGGTTATTTTTATGACTCTGACAATATCTTCTAGTTAAAATGCCCATTTTTTTTACCCCTTAGGAGGTGTGATCTACAAGAGTGACAAGCACCCTGTGAAAATTGACTTTGGGTTAAATATCTTCTTGAGCACCCATTCGTCAGCAAACTACAAGTCAGCTTTTCCTGCAAAATATTTTGAGGTTGTTTGGCATGAAAAATGATCACATCATCATGTTGGCTTTGGGGCTCCTGAGTTCGAGTACCTTCCTGGTAATCAGCCGTGCTTAATCATTGCATATTTCTACACATTGTGGCCTTTCTGATAGTAGCTACTTTAGCTTGCAGTGTTCACTACATCCCACATAACCATTCCATTCCACATTTATGGGTTTACAAAATATTTCTTATTTAACCTCTTTCTAAAGATATAATTCAAAGAAGCTCTTCTGTCTCGACACACTGCAAAGCATCAAAAACATTAGGTTTTCCAACTGAAAATATAGAATATTTTTTAAAATACAGATTTATCTGTAGTCAGATCATAACCTGGCCTGTACAGAAGAGATCTGAAGGAGCAACTTGCTGAGAACATTAAATTTTTTTTGTGTTGCTGTTAATTTATTTAGCCAAAGATTTAGACTACATTTGAGGTTCTTTACTGCTCAGATACAACAGATGGAGTGTCTGTAACCCCAGGAACTTCTTGATGCTTTTTGGAACAATGAAGGAGAAGAATAGTGAGAAACAAGAGAAATATCACATATTCCAAGCAATTAATTTTTTTTTTCAGCTATTGTCTTTCTATAACATAACTTCAGGTGGCTTGAGCTTCATTGCAGATGTTGGTTAACTTTATGAGAAGCATGACTGCAGTGGGCTCTTGTTTAAGGTTTAATGTATGGTTTCATTTTTCTTCCTGGCTTGATCTGAGGTCTTCTGTGAGGGTCTGACTGAGCCCAGTATGTTTTGCATGTGTGTGTGACCTATGAAATTTTTCAACCATAAAGTCCAAAAATTGCTCTCAGGGTTTTGTTCATTGTTATTTTTTACACTTTCTACATTTTATCTGAAATGTATATGGTTTACAGAAATGAAGAAGTACAGTTAAATTTTGCTGATCATAAGGTGTTGTAATTTGTCATTCATTTCTTAACCACTGCAGAAAAATACTGAAGTCCCGGAATCTGCAAATTGTAATTATTGCACCACACTCTTACCCATCTTTACTTTCAAAACTGATCTCTGTGGCATATTTAACCTTGTAATATTTTTCCCCTCTTAAAGTCTTTTAGTTGTTTGCCTAGTACGAAATTTCTTTATCTGTGTTCAGGTTGAATTCCTGGACTGTTATAGCCAATTCTTGATGGGGAGGGCTTGGCTTGATTTTCAGAATAAAGGATCTTAGCCTACATAGTTGACATAACCCAAACCAAGGGAACAAATCAATAAGCTTCTGTTGCATATTTTTCTTGTCCTACTTAAGAAATAAGCTTTGCCATTTAATTACTTGCAGGCAAATAACTGTCTCTCCCATAGTGACTCTCTTATTCCAGTCTTAAATCAAACTACATATTCCAGAGGAAGATGTTCATCCCTGAAAATTTAATAGACAGCTGGAAAGCAAAAATATAGGTCAGGATTTGCAGAGGCGTTTTGTCTAATCCTCATATTTTTGTGTAAGAGTCAGTTTGCTTTTTTCTGCTCCCATTATTGGTCTATAAGCTCTTTAAATGTCTGAGACTTTCAAGAACTTGGTTTTGAATGTTTGCTTTCCATTGAGCTTTTGAAAGAGAGATTTATGATGTGTTCTTCTAAATTCATTAGCAGAAAAAACAGTTTTTTTCCTCAAGAACAGTATCCCCATTGAAGAAAGATGTGGTGTTTATCATTCAGCAATCAACTTAATTGCTTTCCATTATGAAATTGGCTTGGATTTTTTGGGTTTCCGCCACAACAGTTTTTAATAGCACAAATGAATTTTTCATAGAAAGAGAATGAAAATAAGTTCAAAAATTATGAATTCAAAGATACATTTTTCTACTGCGCATTCTTCTGTACTCCTGCTGGAAATCATTGAGTCATATGTTGTTATTTCTTGTCAGAAGACCCATCCAGATGGGAAGGCCTTCTAATTTTTATTAGCAGAGGCTGTAGGAAGCCAGAAATGGGGAAGTGGAGACAACCCTGAAATCTTCCAAAACTCAATACAAGAGGCATGTGATCAGGCTCACCAGAGCACTTGAGAAGTTTTACTTCTGCCTGACTTCAGCAGTGGGAGCTCTAGTATCTGTATACTCAATCTACTGCAAACCTCATCCCAGATCCACAAAACCTTTTAATGCTTATTTTCCCCATTGAAGGGAGGAGTAAACAACAGGTCAGGCAGTTGGGGTCCTCTCATCTTGGCAAGGATGGCCACTTCAGGTCCACAAGTGAGGAATGTCATCCTGTTTACATGTGAATGCAAATATACGGGAAATGCTGATAGATGGATTTGGAGAAGATTGTTTCTCAAAAGTGCCTTCATCCTTTCATTCTCTCTGCTTCCCTCTGCTTGACAATCCTGTGGTTCCTCTTCAGCTGCTCTGAGCCCTTACTGGTTACAAAAATTAAATCTGAGAGGGCAGCAAAAGCAAAAGAAGCAGTATGGGGACTTTCTGCTTAGTGAGGTGATGCCACTAAGTACCTGAAAAAAACCCACCAAAAAAACCCCCCAAAACAAACAAACAAAAAAAAACCCAACTAAAAATTTACTGAACTTTGGGGCTTTTCAGATCCAAAATCTTCAGCTTTCAGCACTGTCTGATATTAAAGCAGTAGGATGAGTTTCCTCATAAGTATAAAGGTAACTTCTGCTGTCATGGAGACACATTGTAAGAAACTCTGCATTAGTTGATGACAATTTCATGGTGACTACTTGGTGTTTAATTGTATCCTAAGTGTTTTGTTTTACACAATAATGGAAATCACAACTTTCTGTAGTAAAAAATTTTTGTCTAACTGTTGTATTTTACCATAGGATCTGGTATTCATAAACAGCAACTTGTTATGTACTTCACATATTGTTTTCTCTATCTTTCAATACTGTCATCTGAATATTAGCATATCAATAAAGTTTATTTTCTTTAAAAAAAAAAAACATTTTAAGGATAATGTAGGATTATAAAAAAAAAAAACCAAAACAACAGAGTTTTGTAAGCTCCTTCTGCTTTGTGAACATTGATTTCCTGGTTGGATCTGTTGATTTTATTTTTTTTTAGGTTTTTCAACTAGGTAATCTATTGTGGATTTTCTTTTAATACCACTGATTTTCATGGCTATGTCATTGTAAGACTATTGCAGAGGATGCAGTTCTCTAGACATTTAAAAGCTATTACTTAATTCTAATGAAAATTTAAAATTCCTCATATCTGCCACTCAAAATGCAGTGATGAAAGCAAATGCTGCTATTGAATTTCATGCTCTCTATTGGGGAAGAAGAGAAAAATATGAAAGCTTCACTGAGACAAAGTTTTAAGGGGCTTTGATGGATATTCTTTTTTGAGAGGGGGAAGTTATCATGACAGAAGAAAATAAATGCAAATATAATTTTTATACATTTAATTTTTAAGAACTTAAGATAGATAAAACTTAAGATAGGTAACTTCATAGGTTATACTGAAAATGATTGGAATTTGTGTTTGTCTACATTGGATTAAAAAATTGATTCTGAAGCCTAAGTACTTTAGGAATCTTCTAATCTGGAATAATCAGAGGGGTATCCAACACACATTAGTAAATGCTGACTGCTTCCAGTGATAACTGCTATGTGTGCTTGTAGCTGTCAGGAGATCATGTGGATGCACTGTCTGATAATTGTATTTTTCACTTTCCTGTCAAATTTGAAAGGAAGTACTGATGGTGTGCAGAGTTTAAAAGGGATGGATGTGGATGTACACAGTGTATGTCTGACAAGGACAGTTGGAAATGTATGAGTTAATTGTATATTGGTTTGTAGCAGGGTAAATTTTTAATCACGTTGCATATGTACTTTTTTGGTGAAGGAAGTAAGTGATATTTGGGACACAGAGGGTTATAAATATTTTATTCAATCTCCTAAAAATAAAAGGAGTCATGCGGGTTCTTTCATGAACTCCTATGTTTATACGGTTTAAGATGGAATTTATTCATGAATGTCAAGAAGCAAAGATGCCATCAACAACAGCTGCATAAACCAGCTGAGACAGAAGTGACTTACACAGTTTTGTTTTAGATCTGCTTTTACTTTTGAGGAAAGGGATCTTGTAAACACTCACACCTTTGAAAATAAGTAAAAAACTCTGTAGGTGGTGACACACCTCCTTTCTCTTTGTTTACTGAATTCCATCACCAATTCATGTGTTCCCATCCCTCTTTGGCACTGATGGTGCAGTTCAGAGTTACCAATGTGAGCTGCAAGAAAAGTGTAGATTTCTTGAAAAGAATTTATTTTCTGAGACACTAATTGATCTTTCCTTCACAAAGTTAAAGTGGTGCAAATCAACTTGCATCATACATGGAGTTCTTTTCTTTAAAACAAAACAACACCCACCAAAGTTTTTCATAGACTGCAAAGCCTTATGCTTGAAACCATGAGTGGAGTTTTGGACACTAATATGACAATATTATTTTGTACTTGATGTGGCCGTTAGCAGTTTATAAGGCTTTGTATTCAGGCATTTAAAACCAAGAAAAGATCAAAACTGCACAGTATTATTTTATTTGGTCACTCATCTAAAACTGGTGTGCCACGTTAGATACAAGTGGTGAATATTAGGGACACTGCTGAACATATTATGTTCTAAATTTCTCTCATTTGAATCCCAGATTTTCCTTCTAAACTTCCTGTGACATTTCTAAACACACATACACACACACACACACACACACCTCTCTTTTTTTTAAAGAAAACAGAAATATTAAGGGAGTATAGGAAATACAGTTTTTGCCTGTGCTCAGACTGGATGCAGACTGGGCATTTAAGCATCAGTGCCACTAGCCCTGCTGTGATGTATTTGGACAGAGAGCTCTGTGCCCCACCACTGGGCTCTGACCTGGGACAAATGTGATTAGAGCAAGAAGCTGAAATAACATAGCAAAAGAAATGTCGGGTGAAAAGAAAGGAATGGTGGGATGGGTGCAGCTGTGCTGGGGAGGTGTGAGTGTCGTATTGATAATTGTTAGCAAAGGGTTATCAGGCCCCATCCTCTGCCCTCAAATCCTGCCTAGTTACACAGAACATAAATCAAGCGTTGTTTTTCCAAAGCCCACTGAAAGCAAGTCTACTAGGTTAACTAAATCTGATCAGTGAATTGCATTGTCCCCTCCCTGTTTATCCAACTTTGAAAATGCTGTCACCAGTCCCTCATGAAAATATTTGGCTTAAAATCCACACCGTAGCAGCAGTTTTATGGTTTACTGGTTGTTTGGGTTCTTTTCCCCTCTTCTCTGCTGCTTGCTGCCATTTGAGCACGTTGTTTAAAAAGCCTGTATAAAATATAGATTGGGTGATCTGTCTCTTTTAGACCATTCAGTGATGAAATTTCTACTGTACTACTTTATTGTGACATTACCTGACTACATAAAGCCATTTTCTGTCTGAGAAGAGAAAGAAGTTGGCAGTGTCTACATAAATCGTGTTACTCATTTCATACTGAGACAGGGGTTCCCAAAGGGAGATCCTCTGGGACACGTCCCTCCACAACAGAAAAACAAACAGAGGCACAGCCTGTTTCTGAAAGATGGGGCTGATCAGTTTTATAATGTTGCTGTTATTACAAAAAACATTTCTGATCCAACTATTGCAGTTTATTTTAACAGATATCCCAATAGCCATTAAAAAGTAAAGTGTATATGAAAGAAATGCACCCACCTCCTGCTCCCTCCTTTTCCCAAAACACTTGGCATCACTCTTGGACTATGATTTCAGGGGAATGACTGGATATCTTAATACAACAAGGGATCATTCATGCCCAAATTACTACCTCATGTGACCTATTTGAATACCATTTTCCAGTAATAGTGTGGCAGCTGTCAGATCTGTTTACGATAGCACTGATTTTTAATACCTCTTTATTTTTTGAGCTGTTCCCCCCTAGATCCTAATGTGCTTCATAAAACGAAGGTGACATTTTAATCCTTGTTTTGGAGATGGAAAACTGTGGTATTTAGAGATAGATAACTGAATAGGGGAGCTGGAGAGGATTTCTGGCAAAAAACATTTTTTTGTCAGGAAACATTGGGTTGTTAAAGCTCTTTTGCAGAAGCATATGCTTTGATGAAACTCCTGGCATGAAGTTTTTTCCTGAAGTCTGGAACAGAATTTAAAGACAGAATTTCTGCACTGGCAGAAAAGTGAAGGCAGCCCTTCCTCCATCACTGCAGGGGCCTGGCTCACCTGGCTGGTGATCTCCTCTCCTGTTTGAGCTCCTTCACCCTCCACAGCAGCGCTGGGCAAGGCTGGCTCCACACTGCAGGCACTTCCCAGGCACCAGCCATGCAAAAGGTGCTTACTCTGGCGAGTAAAGCAGCCTCAGCAGTTGTGTGTGAGACATTATCTGGGGTTGCCTTTTGCTGTCCTCTCCAGGTGCTGTGGTATGAGACCTCTCTGTGCCGTGGAAAGTGGATGATTTTCCAGAAGCTGCTTTGTAAGGAGCCTGCTCTGTCCTCACCTGCAGGCTGTCCAGGCCTTGCTTTCTCCTTTCACTAGGTAAATACCTGGAATAATTTTGGGGAGGAATGCAAAGCACTATAAAACTCTACATAAAGCTGTATAGACTGAAGATCTAGAACTCATAATAAGTTTGCCCTTGGCAAAGAAAACACTTTGTTCTATCCAACTGGTAGTTACCTGGAAGTAACTACGCGCAGCATCCTAGAAATGAATAATTGTGAATGCACAGTATTTCTGGTGAGGCCATATGTATATCCCTACTGTCACTTTGACCCTCTAGAAAGAGGCTACTACTCTTCTGGTGAAGCTGTTAATCTGCAATGAGCAGATTACCTCTCTAGCAGTAAGTAGAGCCATTCTACTTCCATTCTGCACTTTTTTACTCCATGCTACACAACTCAGAACTCCCTTACAGAGCCTGGATGAAGCAGCCTGATGTGCCTGAGCTGGGGGTAGGAGAGTCAGACTTTTTAAAAACAGGGGAACTGGAGATCTGAAAGACTAGGTGATGTGCCCATGGTCACACGGGGGGTCTGTTGCACGCCAGAGATTAAGAACAGAAGGTTCAGCTGCTTCAGCATGCAGAGCCTGCTCACCTGTGCTTAGCATTGCACTGCAGGTATCCTGATGCTCGGTTCCCTGCCTTGCCCACATTACCACATCCCCACCTAGAGGCTCAGTATTCTAGGCGGAAATTAAAATATTAAAAAAAAAAAAAAAAAAGCTACCTTTGATTGTTTTTTTTTAAGCACAGGCCTATTTTGTTTTCCTTTTTTATTATTATTTTTTATTTTATTCCTTATGTGTGTGTGCCCACTTTGTTTTCCAGCCCTACGCAAAATATCTAGGATTATGTAGTTGGCTGATTATTGTTTTCTGGCATCTTTTCTCCTTTGATAAAATGCTGCTGGCTGTTCTGTACCTGCTACTTTATATCCTTCCCCCTCTCATATATAGCTACCTATATCATATGGAAAGGATCAAACAGTTTTGATTTTTCCCAATGATACTGAGAAATGCAATATTTATCACAGGTTACTTGCAGAGAAGAAGAAAGGGGAATCTAAGAATATTCCCTTCAGCTGTGTTTCTGTTAAGGCATGGTGTATGTCCCAGTCCACCTCTGTTTTGCTCACTGTGTTAGTTCTGCTCACTACAAGGTATAATGCAGCCAGACTGATCAAGTTGGTTGCCCATTGGCCATGTGAAAGAGGAAAAACTACCAAAGGTGGTTGCTAGTTTTCCTCACTAAAGTACTAAACAAATCTCCCAGCAGCTAAACTCTTCCCTTTTTATTACTTACTGTACCTTGTAAATCAAATATTTATTAACTGAAAACAGCTTTGCTCACTGACTGATCTTGCAAACTAGGGACAAATTCACCACAGCTGGCTAGTAGCCAATTGCTTATCCAGGCTGCTAAAGGAAATCAGCCTGGTGGAAAGACAAATTATGTGATGATTTTTCTTCCTCCCCTGCCTTATTGCCCAGGAACAACCTGCTAACATCACCACTTTGTCTGCCACATTTACCTATCATAAAATGAGCATGTCTAAATGAGGTCACTACTACTTTTTGAAGAGGACTTTATTTTTTTTTTTCCATGCCTGTGTCAAAAAAAGGCTTTAGTTGTTTGAAATTGTATGATATTTTTTCAATTAATATATCAGGTCCATCACCTGGTGAAATGAATTGATCCTTTAAGAGTCTGCTTCTCTGATAGCTGTCTGATCATCTCTTACCATCTTCTGGCTTCACGTTAATCTGTGGGAGTCCTCAACAGTCCGTCTGCAGGAAGCTGAAGCCCTTGGATGTTGAGGGATGACAGGATGCAAAGAACAAAACTAAATTCACACTCACTTTCTCTTTCTCTGGAAGCGCTGCCGGGAAACTTGAAAGATTTTTGCATCATTTGAGGCTTTGCATTGGGTTGCTGTGAAGGTGATTTGCTGCCCGTTGTCTAATAAATATCCCTGGGGAGCACTGAGTGATAGCACAGTTGCACTCACTGCAAGGGAAGCAACAGAACAAGCAGGGATTGCAGGCGTTTTAAGAATGACTCTACAAGGAGTTGTTCATGGATACTATCTCCCCCTTCCTCCTGCTAGCACTGGGGTCAGCTACTGCAAGCACACGCATTGCAATAAATGCATGCAGCTGGCTGGGTATTGTCTGCGAGTCAGTTTGCAGCCACTTATTTTGTGTCTGAGGATCCACACCTCACGCCCTGAAGTTTTCCTCAGCAGCTCTGCACGGATGCTCCTGTCAGCTGTGATTGTGTTGATTTCACTGGTTATCGTCAAAAGGACTTCAGATCATGTTAATACTTTGTGTAATCAGCTTTGTTGTCTCTATAGGTCTAATTTAAGGGGGATGTAGATCAGAGCATGCCCCACAGCAGCACTTTCACCCAGTCTGAAACAGCAGCCAGCTCCTTGGGGGGTGCATTTTGTTTGCCCCGAAGCATGCCTGGGTTCCTCTCTCTCTTCCATCGGGCACTGGTGGTTTGGCAAGTCCTGCAATACAGTGTCCTGGAGACATCCTGGGCCATCCTGGGCTCTAGGGTTCTGTGGCACTTTGGGCTTCTTCCTAGCTCTCTGAATGCCTGCGTAGCAAGCAGGAATCTTGCCAGTATTGGCCTTCTGGCCCACAGTACAGAGCTCCTTGATGGGTGCTGCCAACTCCACGGGTGGCTGCGAGTGCACTTAGAGCAGGGGAGTTCACTGCCAGAAGAGGACAGGGTCCTTAATACATGTTCCTGAAGTCACAAGTGGCCAGTTCTCATCAGGCTAACCACACTTGTTTTATCTCAAAGGCTAAAAACCACAGTGACAGCTGCATCTTCTGACCCAGCCCCTTGTGAATTATTGCTAATATTTTTTTTTTTTCATTTTTATACATTCGGATAGTTGAAGATGGATAGTCTCTATCTTTAATCACTTTGCCAAGCTGGAAATATTTATAAATTAAAAAAAAAAATCTACATTTTATATTTGTGACAAGATGCACAAGCATTACTGAGTAAGTAGCAACCGCCAGAACCCACAAATCTCTGTGTGTTTTTACATCCACCAAGCAGGGACAATATATTTTACAGTGATGTAAAAGAAGATAGTAATCTGAGACTATTTAGATAATAAAAATAGCACCAAGTTACTTTTTAAAAAAATAAAAAAATTTAAAAATTAATGTGAATTAACTATTGTCTTGAAAGAATACACGTCAAAAGTGGAGTGGGGAAGGGCAAAAAATCTGTAGAAAGCTGTATTAGGCAAGACAGAGGGTATTCCATTAGAGGACACTTTAAGATTTATGTAATATTATTCTGACCTTTAGTAGTTAATGACTTTGCAAAACTATTTGATATGATACTACCTCTGGCTCCATCACAGTCTTGCCTCTCCATGCAAGCTAATTTGACTGATGAAGACAAAGATATAAATCACAAATCATGAATTTTCCCATGTGCAAGTTATCTTCTTTGCTATTAAGAATACTTTTCTACTTAGTTTAATCTGGGAAATGAGAAAATGGAAGAACCTCTTCCCTGCCCCAAGCATCCGTGCAGAGGAAACTGCAATTTGGCAAGGAAACTTGACCTTCTTTGCTCGCTTAATCATCCACATGTTCCTTACAACTTCCCAGGTTTCCCTTTCAGGTGATCTAGGTCTTTCTGCAGGCAAGGTGCTGGCTGAGGGACAGCCTGACTGGATCTCAATAGTATCATTCTCTGAGGGAACTGCTGCAGATAGCCACCATTTACTCAGTTACTGGTTAACTGGGACAGGATGGATGCAGCCTGCTGCTACATCTCAGTTCCTGCCCTGTCTGCTGAAGGATATTTATCTTGCTGCAGGTGAGTGATGAATGAGGATTTGATGGGTGTCATATTGTCAAAATGCTAAATTTATTGTGTGCCTTTCCTGGCTGAGACCATGTTTACTCTTCTCTGCAACTCTGGGGGTCCAGATATCTTTCCACTCTGCGCCAAGGCATCCACCAGTGACTAAGCAAATGGTTTGAGGAAAAACTTAGACAAAGCAGTGTGTCTAGAGCAGGCTTGTTTTTTCAAGCCTTGGACACTTACCTAGAAGTTTCAAATGTTTGTTTGCCTGCTAGATATTTCATTCCAGTTAAGTATTGAAGTGGAGCATTCTTACACAAATTTTTCTGGTTGCCATGAAGTGTTGCTTTGTCAATTAAAAAAAAACAAACAAACAAACAAACAAACAAACAAACAAAAAACAACACACTAATTCCTTGTATTGTATATTGTAATGAATTTCTCCCTTCTGTACCATTAAGCCAGGTATCATCTCTAGGTTCAAGGCACTGCTCACAGGGATGCCTATTTACCTGCCCTATGATATTAGTTATTTTGAAATTGCATTTTCTTCCTTAAGTTTTTGCTTTGCTTTGTTTTTTTTTAATTTGCCTTAAACTGGCCCTTATTTTCCAGATAGTGACCCCTGTCAATAGAAAGCATCAAGTACAGAATCTCTGGGGGCCCTTCACTTTGTTATTCTTAATGTTTTGGATGAAAGGATATAGACTGAAGCAGAAAGAACCTAATTGTTGTAGTTAAGAAGTAACTGTATGCATGAAAAATTAATTAGTCCTTGAGGTTTTTTTTGTTTCAGCCAATCCTTAGGTATACCACATCGTAAGACTACAGGATTTATTCTTAAAAACTCTCATTTTTCTCTGAGTATATTGATTTAAAGGCTGAGCTGTGTTCAGTTTGCACCTGCCCAACCCCAGGGAATTAATCCCATTTTCTCTCTGTAAATATGGGGGTGCATTTTGCCTAGAGGCTGGAGGGGGGGGGAGAGGGGCAGAGGGATGGTGTGGTGAGAGGGCTCTCACTCATGTAGCACCCTGTAAGTGAGGAGAAACACTTTAGCTGAGTGTCAAAACCAGATCAGGAGCAGCAAACCTTTCCCACTAATTGGTTTTTAAGTGTTATTCATTCCTCTTGTCACCAGATTTGCTCACACCTTTGTGGGCACAGAAAGCTTCAGTGTTTCTGTATGTGGTTTCATTGGGTTTCTTCACAGGCTGCAAGATTCTGCAGTGCACTCTGGGTTCTGTGACCTTCTGAGCTTAACACACTTTTAGGGCAATTGTAGCAGGATGTTTGCCGTGTCAGCAAGGACCAAACTGTGACTCCTGGGGGATGCTGAGCCTTATACAGGGAGCTGACCCAGCAGACACCGGGTCAGTGTCCTCTCCCAGCCCCCAGGCAGCTCCCAAAGCTTTCCAATTCTGGTACCTCAAGAAGGAGAGCTGTTCCCAGTGACTCAGGCTGTGAGTTCCTGGTCAGTGACAGCAGGGCTGAGGTGATGGTGAGCAGGGCTGAGGTGATGGTGAGCAGGGCTGAGGTGATGGTGAGCTGGGCTGAGGTGATGGTGAGCAGGGCTGACCCAGCACGCTGTGCCTCTCTCTGGGCAGCCATACAGTGGGTGGTGGACCTGATCCTGCTGGAAAAAAACCAACCTTAGAGTCTGGTGGGAAATGGTTGGTTGAAAACTAAATTAGCTCCCAAACCTGGCCAGCTGCACAACCATGCAAACAGCAATTAGAGGCATGGCACGAGAGGAGGTTCGTAGTGACCATGCAGCAATCCCTGTGTTTGGGGGGAGGGAGGGGACAGGATTGTCTTCCCCCACCTGAGCAGCAGGAGTAGCTCAGGAAAACTTCTCAAACCTCTTTCTCTCTCTGTATTCAGGTGGTAGCCAGGCTGGTGTCCTCCCAGGAAGGGAGGGGAAGAGTGAGAGGTTGGCAAAAGCAGCATTACACCTCTGACAGCTTACGGATGTATGGGGAAGAAGGTTGGCAAAAAGGTAGCATTAGATGTTCTAGCTGCCAGCTAATGGTGTCCAGTCATGTGGGTGAGTCTAACAAAGACAGATAGTAATGGGATAGCTGTACCAGAGCAAATGTTTTATTGGCAAGTAACCATTTACTGTGCTCTTTCATCCAGAATTTTCCTATTAAATTTCCTGACAAACCACTGTCCCAGCACCACCTAGTGTCCAGCAGGGCAATTCAACTCTCCTTAACGTGGCAATACGGCCAGTCGAGGGGTGGGAAAGGAAAATAAATATCAGCAGGGTCTCCCTGTTTTCTTAAAGTACCATGGAACTCTGAAAGCACCTTTAGAAAAATCTACAGCAGCAGCAGCTGAAATAATGCTTTTATTTCCACATCCTGCCATCTTCTTAGCAAGACTGTTGGATATCCAAAGATATCCAAGATTGTCTTGGATATCCAAAATCTCTCTGTATCAGAAAGGGTAGCAAGTAAGGACGACACTTTCTTGTTAGGGATGTTGAAATCCTGACTTTTTGATAAGAGTACATTGGCTGAATAAATGAGGAGCACAGAAGTAGCAAGAAGAGACTTCATGAAAAATGCAGGTTCTTAAATGTCTCTGGCAAGGCAAAACAGTGGTTAATATTCTGCTGCTTAAGAGCTCTGGAGTATTTCCAAGAGGATGGAGCAATGGAGAGCAGCGTGCTGCAAAGAACGGCAAAATGAGACCATGGTGTGCCTGGCAGTACGAGCTGGCATGTAAAGCTACAGAAATTATTGCAAAGTGTCCTATTCCTCATGAAGTCAGATGCACAGCAGGAATGTTGGCACTCCCAATTTCAGTCTGTAAGTGGTGTGTATCATCACAGTTTATTGCCAAATATCGAGTTTATTAGCATTATAGAGCCAGGAACATGCGTTTGTATCCCTTCTGTCATATCACATCTATGGGGTTAAATCTTGCAGTTTTGTAAAGTGGAGCAGGCTAATTATCGTGCAGAAAAAATTACTAAAATCTGACAGTCACCTGTCTCCTGGGAAGGACAGCCCATGAGAAAACAATGACAGAAAAAAAAAGTGCTTTGGGGAAAATTTTCCCAAATTTTGTGTAGTTGTCTGTGGCATGCTTCTGCCATGCATCTAATGTTAGTACCAGATGGTGGAAATAATTCTCATCTCAAGATCCATTCCACGTGTGTGGTCATCAACACCAAAGCTGTCTCTTCTCAATTGTGGGCAGCCCTAGCCCTAGCTACAAGTGGTTTCTCAAAGCCATGAAGACCCTCAATATGGCCCCAGCACTGCTCTGAGGGTGGCTCTGCCTTCACTAAAGGACTCTTTGGCAACGTCCACCTTCACTTCTAAAGGGAAGCCCTGCCTGCTTCCTGCCAAAACCTAATCACACAAACTGATTCACACCAGTTTGCTCAGCGTAACCCCTGTTACCCCATCCCTGTCCTGCAGTGTAGCAGGAGATGCCAGCACAGTTTGCAAAATACTTGGAGACCATGTATGAAATGACCACTGTTTCTAAAATGGAGGAGTGGAAAACATTATTAGAATAAGCAGAATTAACTTCTGACACGACTTTTCTTTGGTAATTATATACTTTGGAGAGGAAGCAAAAGAGTGACATGAATAATGTATAAGTGCCCCTTATAAACAGAGGGGCTTTCTGATGTGGGGTTACCCAAAGCCCCAGCAGTTTCTGAGAGCCCCTGTATTAGGGCAACCAAGCTGGTGAAGGGACTCGAGCACAGGCCCTATGAGGAGAGGCTGAAAGAGCTGGGGCTGTTCAGCCTGGAGAAGAGGAGGCTCAGGGGAGACCTCATTGCTGTCTACAACTCCCTGAAAGGAGGCTGTAGCAAGGTGGGAGCTGGACTCTTTTCACAGACGACCTTCAACAAGACAAGAGGACACAGTCTTAAGTTGTGCCGGGGGAGGTTTAGGTTGGATATTAGAAAGAATTTCTTCACGGAGAGGGTGATCAGGCATTGGAATGGACTGCCCGGTGAGGTGGTGGATTCTCCATCCCTGGAGACATTTAAAAAAAGACTGGATGTGGCACTCAGTGCCATGGTCTAGCAACTGCTCCGGTGGGTCAAGGGTTGGACTAGATGATCTCTGAGGTCCCTTCCAACCCGGCTAATTCTATGATTCTATGATTAGCTGGCATGAGGACACTCCTTCTGAAGTCTGTCACTTCACAAACAAGAAAACTGCTAAGATTTTGGGTGCGGATCTTTCCTAGCAGATGTTTTTCTTCACTTACCATTTGTTTTAATTATTTGTGATGGTTTTGCCTATCAAATTGCATACTTCTTCAAAAGAAAAGGAATAAGCAGTTGTCATAACAACAAAGCTCTTCATTACCACAGGAACCTTTGACAGCTTTATTTAAAACATAGAAAAAATTAAAAAGAAAAATCCAAACAATTATATTTATCAGCCTGATTCATGTTCTTCTTAAACAGATTACCGTGTGTTCTCTTGCAGTTACACTGTGAAAGGAGTGTGGTATGAATATTTATTACAATGTAAACTTTGGGAGAAAAATGAAAAAGTGTGTTTGTTGTCTTTATGAGCTCCCTGTGGCAATAGCTAGCCCTGACTTAGAGTATATGATGCTAACTTTAAAGGTGAATTTTTTCTTTTTTTCTCACACATATGAAGCAAAATGAGCATAGTATGAATTAAAAATGTTGAGTTAGTCATTCATGTGGTCTAGACAATTAAGCCTTCCATTTTTTCAAGACAAAACAAAAAAGGATATTATCATCCTGAAGATAAAGGAGGAGAGATTTGTTTGCCAAGAGTTTCAGACCCTGTGCAAAGTTTTGACTCCTGGTTTTAATTTCAGTTCCCTGAAGCTGAAGGAGGTAGAAAGTTGATCAGCTTTTCCTGTGCCACCTTACAGAAGAGAAAGCCCCAGGGAGGCGTTGCTCACTGCTTCCTCACTTCCAAGAGGGAATGGCTTAACTGGGAAGTGTGACCTCCTGGTGCCAGAGGGGGACAGTCCATAGGCAGAACACTGCCTGACCAAAGGACAGCAGGACCGAAATGGTCTTAGTACTTTTCTTCATACAGAAGAGTTAAATAGGTCCCTCTGCCTCCTGTTTAACTTGTGCACTCAAATTTGAAAGATGTCTTTCTTGATTTCTCATTCTAATTTTTACTGTGAAATAAAGGCTGAATGCCTTTTATCTGTTCAAGGCATTGATAGTATCCGTAGCAAAAATGGGTTTTCTACAGCAAAGTGGAGGATAATACTGGAATTGTTAAACTCATATCCCTTAAAATAAGTTACATTTGTCCTCAGTTTGAACAGAGATGTTTCTTGCTGGGCGTAATCAACAACTTAATTCACTTCCTAAGCCAAGGAAAGAATGAATATCTGTGGAGACCTATCATTCTCTCTTCCATATATAAAAGAATATAAAAAGCAGCTGTTGAATTTATCTTAAGAAGATCATAGCTGTAAATTACCTTGTCTCACAGACACTTCTCCTGCAGATGTCCGTAAGTTCTCCATCACTACAGTGATCATGAAAAGCAAGGAAAATCCCAAATATATAAGGCCAGACATTTTTCTCACAAGAATAGATTACTTATTCTCACGAATTAGAATAGATATTTAACCTCAGAGATATGTTGGGACTGCAGTATCTGACAGTTTTCGGGCAGAGATGTTTTTATTTACTTTTTTAAAAGGACGAACAGCATACAGAAAAAAAACCAACTTGTTTTATTTCTGAGACGAGGTGATGGGGTGCTTTGTGTATTAGTTTCCTTATAGCCTACTTCATCTACCCACAAGCTGGGTTTGACAGATTTGCTCTGATGGGAAATATGTCTGTGGTTCTCCTGTTACATGAGACGGTGTAGGGAGTTATTATTTAATTATGACAACTACACACATACAAGACATTGCATTAGGAAACACACATACACCATCTGCTAGCTACCATGATTTAGCTGTAGGCGTACAAGACCAGTCTTATGAGCATTAACTTTATTCCAGGAGCCTATAAATGCGGGTCTCCTTGCACAACACCGCCAAGGGAGGCATTCAGGGGAAGAACATTCCTCGCTGATATAGTCATTACTGTTTCAGCAAGATGTTAATTTTTACAATAAATAAGCTTAATCGTTTTGTGCAGATCATTTCAGAAAATAAACAGACCATTTTTATGAGCTACTTAGAACCGGGGTTGAGCTGGGATTCGCAGCAAGATCCTGCATATGCTACAAATCATTAGCAGGTTTTAATTCCTGGGAAACTACTGCAGATCATTATTTGTTGTTTTTTAAATAACTTCAAATGTGACATTTTTGTGTTTTTTTCGGAGCATTTAGAAAGCAGAAACGTTGCCTGGTGGAACTAAACTGGAGATTACTAAAGGAAGACAATGACTGTAATCCATGCACTGAGCTTGCGGTTGCAGCACCCACCTCTCCTCAACTACTGCTGGAGAACTTGTAAGGAAAACAGGGAATGTGGGAGCTGGCAGGGGAGATCCTGACCACTAGCTTTGGAGGTATCAACCTCCTTAGGCTTCAGTCTGGTCTGCTTTGTTAGGCAACTTTGTAACTTCAGCAGAGGGTGGCAAACATCAGGCAATTCAACTCTGGTTTCTTTAACCACTGACCTCACTTGTAGAAAGAAAGTACTAAAGCAGTTTTGGTCTCCTGCCTTATATGGGCTGTGAACAGTAACATATAATGATTGAATAATTCTGATATAAAATGTGGATTAATGTTTGTTGGAGAAATAATGTGGCTATTATCTTGAGGATAACAGAGATGTTGTAATTTTGCTGAAGTTTTAAAAAAGAAAGAACATTAATAGCCTGGTTAGTAATTTTATGTCTTACCAGGTTAGCCATCAAATGTCTTGCAAGCACATCTTGAGAGGATACTGATTTTGCTTTCTGGCCAGCCTCAAGATGAACCCATTTGCAAGACAGTCTTTGTTTTGACACTGGATATTTGATGTCCTAGCCAGTAGGTTTCACAGATTTGGTGAGATTCTGCGAAGGAACTGAACCACGCCAGCCCAAAACTGCCTGGGTCTCAGAAAAGAAATATGGTCTGTGCTTTGGGCAGCTGATCTTGACTTTGTGTCACATGGGCTCAGTTCTCTGATCTGCTATGGGTTTGCCTGTGAGCCTGCACAAAGCTGGGTAGTCTGAGCCTTGTAAACAAGCTGATCTCATCCTTAGGAAATCTCATTTGCTCTTTAACTGCCAAAAACAATGCTTGGGCATTGTGGAAAAGGGAATCACTAAACTAGCTTAATTTTGGCTGCATACAGCCACATGCTTGGTGGATCCATCCCACAAGCAACCTCATTTTAACAACTATAAGTTTATGTAAGATACTTCCATTTCCCATAGCACAAAAGTTTCAGTAGGATTGTATGCTTCTTCTAGCCATCCACTGAGCCAAGCAGTTGTGTCTCGTAAGTGCAGAAAGGAGAAAAAATAATAATACAGTCTAGCTTTCTTAGCAGAGTCTAAGGGAATTGCTGTGGCTTCTGACCCCCACCTTTCCCCTCCAGCTAATACTCCTGCAGGAGATGGGATCCTGAGTGATATCAGGCAGCAGTACTGGTTTGCCTGTCCAGCTCTAGATTCCCCACCACCTGGCACAAGCAAAGAAAGTCTTCAACTAAGGTGCCATGTGATGAATCCAAACCATGAAGCCAGGGCTTGAATAAAATGGCTTCAGTAAACTGAAGCTGACCTAGGGACTTACCTGGTACATGGTGAATCCTTCCACACACTTGGGCAGAACCACCATGGGTTCTTTAAACTGTGCAATTGCCCAAAAGACTTATTTTAAAACAGTGGCTTTTAGACAAATCAGATTCTAGGCAGAAGAACAAGCACATGAAAACATCAGTAGTTTTGTTTAACAAGGTAGATAGATGGGGTTTATGGGTTTTTCTTTGTTGTTTGGGTTTTTTTGGTTTTGTTTTTTTTTTAAAGTGTGTTTATAACATAAATATAACCTGGATGAGAAGGAGAAAAAATGTTTCCATCACAAAAGCTACTGTAATTCCCAATTAAACGACACCTAATTCTGGTATTGTTCAGTCACCGTGGAGGCCACCACTAACATCAGACAGTGTGTAGGTCCCCAAAGCTCTTGCTTGTTTCTAAAGCAATCAGGTCACACCACTCAGTTCCCCCCAATTTATTTAAATCTGTTACTTTATTTCAAGTGCTAATTATCTCTCACAACAAACAGAGCCTCGTCAGCCGCAATTACTGGCATTACAATAGATTATCAACAGAAAAGTGTGTCTTGAAGCAAGAAGTGTTGCCTTGGTTACCAACACAAAATGCTCCTGGATTGCATCTGTAACCACAATTTCCTGGATTATACCTGAAATATTTCATGAGCGAGGTCCCTCTTTTCCTCCTAAATTAACACAGGGAATCATGAGCCAAATTTTACCCTGCAGAATTGCGATTTGAATCAACGGGTGGTGCGGGTTTGGAGCTGGTGGTAGGTTATCCTAAAGGCAAAAGAGAGGGTTTGTATTTTCGCATTACTGGAAGGGGGGTGTATTTTGCTCTTGGAGTCAGCACACACAGTGATAATTCCTCTATGTTCACAAGCGTTATGCGTGCCTCATCACTGAGAATAGGCTCTTGTCCAGTAAACCAAAGCAGGTGTGTTTCATAAGCTTGTTCTTCTTACCAAACACTCTGAGGCATGTGAAGAGCTGGCACGGGCTATGGAGCCTTGGACTGGTTGTAAATGAGGTTTTCAGGATAGTTGTGAGATAAGGTTTTGATTTGACTTGGCAGAAGGAGAAATGTCAGCCGTGAAGGAAGCGTGAGTTCAGGCGAGAAGTTGGGAGGTTGGGTACGTCTCTCATCCTGTGTCACACAGCCAAAAGTTAAATGCCTCTGCTTAGGAAATGTGTGCTTGTCTTTCATTCCACGTATGGTTGCTTAAAACAGGAGGGAATCAAAGTCAGCAGAGATGGTGCCGAAGCTTCGTGACCCTGTCAGCTGAATGAGGTTTCAGGATGGCTCAGGGATGTGTATCAGCCTCTAAAAGGCAAGATAGGAAAGAACCTAGATGCCTAAGTGGTACTTCCATTAAATGTAGTAAAATATACCCTACAATGCAATCCTTCAAAGAATTATTTGTTTAGACCCTCAGTTTGTGACTCATAGTCTTTTGTCTGCAATTTTCTTACAGGCTTTCCAAATACCTCAGAAATTATTTTCAATCACAGAGAGAAACTTCCTCCTCTTGAAATGGCTGAGCAGCTTGTTGCCTATCTTTATGCCTTGGCCTGATCAAGATCTTCACTTCAGTTCTGTTTTAAGAGGGAGCTTTACTGATCCTGTGCAGTGGCTCAGTGTTAAGAACTGTCCAAAAAGGAGAAATCCTGAGTCAGTTGGTTACCTTCCCTTCCTCTCATCTCTCTGCCTGTGCCCAGATGGCAGGGATGGGGGCTGCATTTTCCAGCCTCCCTGTGAGAGCTGTGCCACTGCACAGGAGAGACTCAGCAATGATTTGGGCCAGCAGCTGTGTGGTTATGGCTTTTAGTTTAAAAGAGGGAGTCACAAGTTCCAGTCCCAGCTCTTTCTGTATTTTATCCATGTAAACTCCATCTAACGTCAAATAAATCACTCTCTAGGAGCATGCACTGGGACTAAAGGCTTTTACTCTCCAAGGAAAGCTCTTGATAATGATCTGAAGAGACGTAGTTCCTCTCACTTAGGCACACTCTTTCTTCTCTCTCTCCCTCTCTCGCCCAATTAGTGCCAAAGCTCTTCAGCTTTTCAGAAAAGAATTCAAGCACAGGCCTCTGCCTTCACTCCTGGCCATGCTGGAGCAGGCAGCCACGCACCCCCGCTCCCGTTCAGGCAGGGTGTCATAAACAGGGTGTCACCTGGTGTTTAGGGTAGGACACAGGGATCTGAGTCCTCTTACACTCAGGAAAGACTCAAGCCTGGATGTGCTGGACCTCAGCTAAGTGCTGTGACACTGCAAACCACACAGGAGGTGTGGGCATGTGAGGGTGAGCCCTGCTTACCTCTCGGAGGCACGGAGCAGGGTTAGCAGAGCTCAGCTGTGCACTGCATGGAGGGGAGTACTCCTGCATATTGCCAGCCCTCTGGCACCTAGCTCTTGGTTAGCTGCTCGTCTAGAGCACTGCTGGGATTTTTTCTGGATGGTGTTTTGGTACCTGTCACTCTCCTGGACGACAGGCATGTAAGTGTCAGGCAGTTTGGGATCTGAGTGAGGCAGCCTGCAAGATGCTGTGTGCAGCTTCTTGCTCCCAAAGTAGCCACACAAAGCCAGGGAAATTATTCCTGTTTTGCTTAAATCCATTTTTGCACAAGAATCCTAAATTCTCAAAGCAGGATTGGCATTGCCTTACATGGCTGATTTATTAGGTGTTTATATGAAAGGTCCCACCTGCTGAAATGGCTTCTGAAAAATAACCCTTCATTTGTGTGCCATCCGCAGAAGCCATTTGGAATGCTCAGATGATGGGATTGAAGGGAGCTGGGATGTCTGGCAGGGCCCTGGTGACCACACAAATGCCTGGAAAATGGGAAGGCAAAGCTCAGATGCTGGTCCAAGACAGGTGAGAAGCTATCATCATCAGGGGGCTCAAAGGAGGGCTGGATCAGTGGAACTGCTGAAAATATTACCTCATCACCAATGGAAATATCACCTCTGAACCAATCGAAAACTACTTGGAGGAACATGGTTTTTTATTTCAGCATTGGAATCACTAGCTAGGAATAAATAACAGGGTTTGGGGGGCAAGGGAGCTTATGCAGACCATTGGGGAGCAGACTCCCGACTCCCCTTTTTGTTCATGGTTTTCATCCCCCCAGCTGTAGCAGGAATACTGATCTGTACTCATGGCATTAGTAAACGATTTCTGTTTATTCAAAACCAAATGTAAATATTTCCATAAAGATAAAATTTTAATGTAGGGCTTTATGACAAAGGCTGTTATTTCCAGGCTGCAATTAACAAATCCAAGCTGCTGTGATTTAGATGGAAAATTTTAGAGCCGATTACAAAATGTTGAAATCAGACACAACTATGAAGGTTTGATAACACCTGAACTGGACAGAAAAGGGCCTGTCAGGGATAAAAAAAAAGCAGAGTAAAGGACTAGAAACCAAATAGAAAAGTACACAGCCATTGTCCAGCATGGTTGCATGATCAGATGAGCATCATTATCTTTAGTGTAGCAAGGCTCTGCCCCAGAATACATTTCTTTGGGCTAGCCAGGAAATGAGTAATACTGTAATATAGCTCCTTCACAGATTCTTTTTGACTGCTTCAAAAATTAATTCATTCTAAATAAACAGAAGTTTAAATAAAAATAGACTGCTTTAGGAGGAAGTAACTAGGACACAGGGGGAGTGCTGGAAGGGCAGAGAGAAGTCTGGGCACGCGGAGAGGGACAGGTTTAAGGTTAGCCCATTATTCTCTTACTAAAATTAGATTCTTTCCATTTTTTCCTAAGTCAGGTTTTTGCATTGATTTTGATAACACCCTCTCTGATATCCTAAAGACATGCTTGCATAATTTCTACCAGCCCTTGATATTTTCTGTGCCTGGCAACACTCCACACTGCAGAGGAGGAGGCTAGCTGACCTCTGCATGTGGTTTATGGGGCTGCTCACAGATGAAGTGGCATCAGCAAGTTTGTGTGATTGTTTACATGTGGCATTTGAGTGGTCTCTAATGCATTTTGTCTGCATGGAGCCAGCCCTGGAATATGTCTAAAAGGCTCCCCTACTAGAATGCAACAGGTTTTGACAAGCACCAGCAGTCAAAGGAAGAGCAAATGTGTGTTTTAGACCACTGTTAGGGAGGTGGTGGTTGGTTTGGTGTTTTTTTTTTTTTATGTGGCTTGGGTTTTGTTTGTTTGTTTGTTGTTTTGTTGGGGGTTTTTTTCTACAAAGAGAGTTGTCACATTGCAAAATTATGAAGCTGCATATAACAGAATGATGACTGCAAAATATGTTAGTTATGCTGGCAATATTTAACAATATAACTATGTCTATTTACCAGTCCTTGACTGTGAAACCACACAAGAGCAAAACTACATGTTAACAAAAAATTGAACGCATCCTTCAAAACTGTATTAAGAAATAGATTCGTTGTGTATTGTTTTCTTTGGAGGTGAGTGGTTCTGAAACTCTGTTGCTTCCATGTAACCAGGCTTCAGTGAATTTTGAAGTTTTAACACGAGTAAGGTTTCAGATTCGTTTGGGAAATTAAAGAAATTATTTCTGATGATTAAGTGGCAGTGTGGTCCTCCTGTAAACATACACCTAGTACCTAGAATGAGGTGGAGAAATGAATCAGTTGTGTACCTTTAAAATAAATGGATAAATAAACTCCAATAAAATTAAAAGAAAATGACATTTTTGATTGCTTCTAAAACTGCTTTTGATTTATCCCAACATTGGAAGTTTAAATAAAAGAGAGAGACACACCAGAAAAGTAAAAATAACCCTTTTCTAATGAATAGTTTTCCTGTCATAGGCTAAAATCAACAACCTGACAGCGTGCAAGCACAGAGCAAAGGGAGTTACTCTGCTCCAAAGCCTTTACACTAAGAAAGATGCAATTAAAAAATGCAGCCAGTTACTTTGATTTTCTTATTTTACTACCCTTGTCTCAGCAGCCTTTATTTGTAATGCTTCCTTCTGCATTCCTTAACAAAACTCAAATTTCTCTGCTCCAGGATTTGGGGAGGAACACAAGAGCTGATGGATCAGGCCCTTGCTGTATTTCCTGTGGAATATGCTCCTTTCTCAGATGGGGAGCTCCTACAGAATAGAAATAACTAATGATAGTGTGACTACTTGAAAACCACATAGAGGGAGGGAGCAAAGAGATGCTATTCACTTTGGCAGTACAAATAAAGAGAGAGCTTTCTTTCTACAGGCATGTGTGGGAAGGGCAACAACAGAGCAATTACATGGTGGGTGGGAAAGGGGATTTTGTCACTTTGGCAGTGCTGACAGACAGGAGTAAACTGCTTCTAGGGGAATAGCAGGGTAAGAATTTGCACATCAAGAGCATAAGCAGAATTAAAATGGGCCCTTAAGGGGAGTTATTGAGAGGTGGGGGGTTTTCTGTATGTTTTGGCTTTTTTTTTTTTTTCTTAAAATGCCTAAGGCCCCTACTATTTCATTACATACAAGCCAAGAATCAGGAGCAGGAAGAGAGTGAGAAAGTTGCATCCAAAGTAGTAAGACACAGTTCTGGCTCTGAGAACACACCTGCAACCATTACACAGCTGTTACAGATGTGAGGGAGTGGCATGTTCAGTGTGTTGGGGCAGTGAGGGAAGCAGTCGTGGTCAAGAAGGCAGCAATGGAAGAAACCCTCTTCCTTTTTCAAACCAATAACAGAGACCCTTTCCACTTTTTTGTGTGTAAAACCAGGTCACACATCGGTCATGGTGTCCAGAGAGGTATAATACTGCCTAAGGGCACATTTACTGCCAGGATGAGGCAGTAAACTATTTGAAGTAGTCTGAATTTAGATGCACAGGCATTTGAATCCCTTCTCTCTGTGACAGACTTTTTCAGAGAGTGCAAGTACGCTACTCTTACTTTTTCTTGGTTTCCCTAGAATTCCCTTTTACTTGTCTGAAGGCAGAAGGAAAGCTTGCTCCAATTTTACTAGAAGATGGGAATGAAGCATGGGTGCTCTGTATCCACAACTGCAGGCTTCTGTTGACCTTCTGTTGAAAATAAATAATATCAGTAATATGTTTCACATTAGCAATAGGGTGTGGATATACATATTCTGGTCATGCAGATGGTTTTGCTTCTTTTTCATGTTTTTTCTCTCAAAAAGAAAAGAATTAGTGATGCCACCAATGTAGATTGACACAGACAGCTGCAATGTGGCACTCAGTGCCACGATCTAGTAACTGCAGCAGTAGTGGATCAAGGGTTGGACTTGACGATTTCTGAGGTCCCTTCCAACCCAGCCGATTCTATGATTCTATGATTCTATGAATGCAGTCATTCTGAACTGGAAATAGTAGATTGCTGCAAAAGAAATGTACAGAATATGTTATATGGAATACAAAAGTTCATTCCACCCATCTTTATCCCTTATGCCCATCTCAGGAGGACCCCTCTGATATGGAGAATCCAGCAACTCTCCTCTCCCTTTCCTTTCCAGAAGTGATGGAGGGGATGCTGTGATTAGCTGAGTAGTGGAGTTCCCCTTCCCAGATAAAAAATGTATTGCTATTTCACAGACTCTAGATTTCACCCAAGATGCCATCAACTAAATTTGAGTGGCTCATGGTTTAGTCATCTAAATGATGCCAAGTTGCCAAGACTGGGCAACTCGTTACATTTACTTGGTGCAACATTGCTTATAACAGCAGGCTGTGCTGCCATGCAGTGTGCTACAGCTAAAAGAGAATAAACCTGCCTTCAGCAAGACAGCCTAGAGATTTTTTAGATGGCAGGTGATTGGTGATGTCACATAAAATTGACAGCTCTTCAGACAAAAAGAAGAAGCTTGACTTAATGAGTGCTATGGGTGGGTGTATAAGCAAAGACTTTTCTAAAAATTATCATTACCTGGGAAAGGCAATTTACAGCTGAGTTGACATTCCAGTAATTAAGGGCCAATGTAGAGAATCTTGGTCATAATAACTATTTAAATTTCCAAATTGCTTAGTTTAGAATTGCTTATGGTTGAACTGCTACTGACAGCTCCATCACTTTCTATTCTCAGCCAGCTTGATTGGCAAATTGATGAGATCAGTACTGTGCAGCCACGGTTCCATCTTGGTGCCAAAAATCACTACCTGGACTAGAACAACAAGTAACAACTCCGGTCAGATCAAATCACAGTGAATCCAAGTTTTATGTTCATTTCTTGATAGTGTAAATGCGTGTTAAAGGGGTCGCTGAGTGACAGATTCTTTAAAACCATGGTGTAGGATGTAATTGTGTTCTAGTTATTTAAATTTACCTTATCAGTGTGTGTTTTTCTGTCAGACTAGTTGGAATCCACATTGCTGGGATAGTACAGAACTCCTTTCTTTCTGGCTTTTTTCCTCTGTGTTGACGGCTTTGAGTGGCCATTGCTTTTGCAGTTGTAGGAACTTGTTTCAGAGGGATGGGTAAAAAGAAACATCTGGACCTTCTGAGGAGACTGTATTTTGCCTTGAAGAAACTTTCCTGATTTTGAAAGTGAACCATTCTATGGTCTATCTTGTCAAATAGATATGGAGAGAGAAACCATATTTTTATTTTAACAATTTAGAAGACTGTGCATTATTCTGCAAGAATTAAGGCATTGGATCTCTTTTAGCTTTAGCATGTTGACCTCCTTTTTTTCTCCCTGTAAAAATGTATTAACTTACCATGTACTTTGTTCTACTGACTTAGAGAGAATTTTTATTTTTTTTTTTAGTCCCTCTTCCTCTGTACTGTCACTTTTGATTCACAGTTGCTAAGCTTTGCAAAAGCTCACCAGAGGGACACTCTCATAGTGTGATTTACAAACTTTGAAATAACACCCACCAGCAGAAGCACCATATGCTACAAAGTTGCACAGTAAACTGACAGCAGTATTTCATTTAGAATTTGAATTTCCAAAAATGTCAGCATCTTTCACATCAACAAAGGCCTCTCAGCTTGACTCTTTCCTCGGAGTGGACATTAAATTGTGCTAATTCTGCTTAAATTTCTAAGGACTTTATTAATGACAGCTACATTAGAATCAGTTAATTATGGTAACTTGTGGTATTGAGACAAAATAAATCTGTGAATGTTCTGAATGTGTAGCTAAGTCATTTGGCTTACATACTATACAAATGTGTGTGCAGTTTATGGCATGTGGACTTTGTGGCTCTCCGTAACATTGATAATACAGTGCACCCTTTTTGATAATAAAATAAAGTACCAAGGAATATTTTTTTACTCAATCAAAGGCAAACTTCACATAAAACACAAGCTGTTCCCTTTGTGGTTAATCTTCATCCAGCTGCACTTAAGCACAACAGAGCTAGCAGAGAAAACTACTTGGCAGCACTTCCTAATTAGGGGACGTTAATTACAGCTAAATACTATACAATTTCTATGTTATAAGAGTTCATCTAAATCAATGTTATTATGGTACTAAAGGAATTAATAATGATTTCATACTTAGAAGCTGTTGCCAGACTACCCATTAGTTCAGAGTTTAAAATGACTTTACAATGAAATCTCAAAATCTGCATTACATCAAACACTGGAGCATTCTCAGACAATCACACACGGCACTTCTATTGTTTATTAATAACCATGCCTGATGGCATCCCGTTTTCATGCTGGAGTGTTGATGGTGTGGGTGAGAGAGAGGGAGGAAAAGGCCCCACAAGACAAGGCATGCATCCTTACAAACAGAAGCAGAAGCAAGATCTCTCTCTGAGAATGGAGAGCAGACTGCCTGCTAGGAGATGGGATGCAGGTTTCATGGGACAGGGGACAGGCAGGTCCTCACTACCAAAAACCACGGGCACTTTGTACACAAGCAATTCATATTTCAATGATGAAATACTGAGCTGGGGGGGTGTAGGATCACAGTCCCTTGTTCCATTGAGAAAAATGACTGACTCCCAGGCTGCCACTTCAGATGTGCCCCTCCGCTTAGGATGGAGAACTTGTGATGGAGCTGGTACATGCTAAAATGTCCTTCATTGCCTCTACTCATACTCTTGCTTTCCATAAAATGCAATTATTAAATCGCTTTTTGTTGCATCTTCCATTTCTAGCAGCATCTAGCTTGTTAAAATTATAGCTTAGCATCTCTAAATCAATACAAAATAGAAAAAAAAAATTAAAATAGGAACATTAGCCTACTATGCAGATGGAGAATTTTTCTCAGGTTATTTCTTATCAAATAGGGACCCACAGGTGCCCGTTGCTGTCACAGCAGCCACTAGTCAGCAGCCTTGTCAGTAAAATGGAGAGATCAAAACCAGAGAAGCAGAACCAAGCAAACCAACACCTGGTCTGTACAGAGGCAATGAAGTTCCTGTGCTAGGAGTCTGTGATGCTCAAGCTTCACAGGGAGGAAGCCTGAATTGCTTAAAGCCGTCTTTGTGCTCCCTTAAGCTGAGACAACTCCAGTCCCTAAATTTACCTTGCCATAGTTTGTACAACCTGCTGTTCTCTCCCTGTGCTGCAAGAGCTCATTGGTCTTTTCCTCCCCCAGGAATTATTGCTACCCTGGAAAACACTTAGCTCCACACTTCATTTCCAGTGCCACGGTGAACTTCTCCCTTAGTGTTCAGTTCCTGTTAATCTCTGCTCCTTTTGTTCAGCATGGTGTACAAGGTATGGGACGTGCAAAGACAAACCTGCATCTGGGGGTCTGCTTTACAGCTTCATTGGTTTGCTTCTGAGAAATGGGCAGGGAGAGATTAGTGCTGTTGCAGGGAAAACCTGCTCAATTCATATGGTTTAAAGCAAATCAGGACCAAAGCAAGCTATTGATTTATTAATGACATGTAATTAACTGGCAATCAGTGAACTATACATCCAGGGTCAGTATCAGCAGCACAAGACAAGGTGTTCACAAAATGTAAATAAACACTTGAAAATTCAAGAAAGGCCTGCCATAAGTAATCCCTGAAAGTTTTAACCCCTCGCCCTCTCACAACATTGTCTCCACAGGAGAGGGTGAGGAGGGACCCCAGAAGGTCACGAATGCCCATCCATGGTGCAGGAACCCCCAGTCCCCCCTTCCTGGGGAGAAGACACTGCCTGGACCTGATGAGGGTGGGAATGTGAGTGGGTCAAAGTAAGAATCCCTCAAAAAGGGTGAAAGAACCTTGCAGGATTTTAAAGCCCAGTAGAGAAAAAGTCACTTCTAGCAAATGTATTTAGGGAATTGAAAGACAGCTTCTGAGCAGCTGACTTTGAAAAGCTGACCTCCAACCAAGTTACAAAAGTTTTTCTGCACTTCTCCAGGACTGGGACATCAGAAGGATCATCAGATAGATCCAAAATTAATGCTTTTTAATGCTACAGAAACCTGTGAGGGAAATATTTTAGATCATATATAGTTATCCTAAAGATCACCGAAAGAAGATGGGCAATACTGGGAGACACGTAAACCCTTAACCAAAGTAAAAACCCATACAAACTATGTTTTTGATTTATTTTTTTTTCTTAGTTGTGGTCAGAAGCAGTAATGACCAGACACACTTGCTAATTCAAACATGGCCCTGCTGGGTACACACGTACAACACGCTGAGTGGGACACCCCAGTGCCATCCCAGAAGAACAAGAGGCACCAAGCCAAACACCTGAAGGCATGCCAGAAGGGGAAACAAGGAAGGCAGCAATGCCTACCTGAGGTAGGTTTGTGTCCATGGCCCAGGGTGTCACTGGCTGGGGGTAGGATTACCTGTTGTGTCACAGTTCGGATATACAGGTTACCCCAGCTTTCACCCACATCATCACTGCTATTCAGAGCACTGCCTGCAAATCCCAATCTGTTGTCCTGCAGTTTATAGTGAAGGCACTTTTTGTTTAATAAAACATATCTATTTTAGTACTAAAAGTGTATTTTAGTAAAATGTTTAGTAATATTTACACTAGAAGTATACTAAGAGCGCCGTATCTTTTACATATGGAGCAAAAGGTTGACTTGCAACAGACTGCTATTTTGATAAGAATACCTTCTGCTTAGGAACTATTCTTAAGTTTATTTTTCAAGTGTTATTCCAAATCCATGTTATAAAATGTTTATATGTGCACTTTGGAGCCTGGCTATGGTGTAGCTGTAAAAGAAAAAAAAAAACAACCCACAACCCCACAACTGGTGTCTTTTCGCATACTTAAAATGTCAAAACCAATTTGCCGTTCTCTCACACTTGAGCTGTGTAAAGCTGACCCTTCAAACAAGTAAGGGGGGCTTCCTGTATGCCTCCCACCCACCCAACAGGCTCCAGCAGTGCTTGCCTCTACCCCGCTCACAGTCTCGGGGTAGCCCAACCTATTTGGAGGGAAGCAGAATGGGTCTGTCACCTTAAGGATGTGAAAGGAGATGTTCCTGTGACAAGAAAAGCACTCCTAAGTGCACCTCCAATCATAAATCATTTTCCAAATTGCTCCTGGCTTTTTAATTTCTTTCATTTGGAGGATTTATAGCGTGCTGACATGCCAGAATGTTTATTCCATGGGCTGCCTGTCACGTGGTGCCCCATTGGCAAGGTACCAGGCTCCGGTCTGCGTTAATCTACACCTCTGCAATGATCATCTGTGGTTTCTAATAAATGACTGATAACTCCACGTGTAACTCTTGCAGTGATTAAAGTTAACACTGGTACAGAGTGCAGGCTGTTTCAGCCTTTTTTGACGGCTATTTGCCATTCTTCCTTTTTAGTATTGCCATCACTGAAACAAAAAGCTTCTTGTTTGAAAATTATTTATGGAGTGTTGCAGTGCTTTATAAGATTTTTATACACCACTCTGTGAGCTGGTATCCTTTTGGATTAGACCGTACTCTCAATTTCAGTCCATGGATAAGAATGACTTGATTTCTTTTCATACTTCACAGCTCCAGAAATGCCTATGAATATGTATTGCATCTTTTGACACTCCTTTGTGCCAGCTTTTGGAGAATCAGAGAAGTCAGAGACGAAGTAGACCCATTAGACCATCCAGCCTGTCTGCCTTCCCTTGCAGCCTTGTGCTTTCTGAACGTCCTGTCTCACATTCAGTTGGGTCCCAGCTGAGGGGCTTCTGCTGCTCTCCTGGTGGGATGCCAAACAGCCTTGACTAACTACTTACAGAAAGACTTGTTAGTACTTATCCTAAATTCTTCACTTGCTATGGTGGACCTGATATAGTCCTAGTATTTTGTATCCAACTCTTCTCCTCCGTTGCTGGAATTCACATTTCCCTCCTTCAACATGCTGTGGCCTGTTTGCATCAGTGCCATGTAAGGGCACCAGGCAGGAACCACAACACATTGCATCAAGTGCTGAGTGAAAACAGAGCAACAACAACAACAAAAATCAATTCCTGCCTCAACGAGTTAATTGCGCTGATGAATTAAATTTACAATGTGCTCAACAAGAAACAGGGAACACTGAGGTCTGCAGGGCAAAGCATTTCAAAGTTACAAAACACAAAGTAGGAAGGTTGCCCATGCAATCGTGTCTCAGCCTTTGTAAATGCTGCTTGCAGTGACAGTGTTGCTTACTGGTTTGTCTGTCTGTCTTCCATTCACTCCCAAAATTAAATTACAGATGATAGAGTAGGTCTGTGAACCATTTTATTTTGATCTCAGTATTCCTCCACTCCTGATGAGGCACAGTGTTACTGGCAGGTTCACTCCTACTCTTTTTTTCTCAGACTGCCTCACTCTTGCTGTTCTTGCTTCTGGTCTTCTGTAGCATCTGCCTCCAACACCTTTCCTTCCACTTTCCCAGCTCATACTGGCACACCCCATTTCCTTTATTTCTCTAACCTGAGCCAGTGTCTTTCTCTCCCTTTAAGGTAGCTCTTGCCTCCCAGTGGATTTACACTGCCTCAACGTTGCACTGTTCCTGATGGCACCACGACCATACTAGCACCATGAAAGGCAGGTGCCAAGGCTTGGGGCCATTCTCCCCTTTGCCACAGGCTCATACTCTAAATTGTGGGAATTTCACAGAGCTCAGTTGCCAAAGTTTCTAGCTGTGGGCTAAAAACCTCCATCCCACTCTACTTTTATTCAGCTTTATTTTTGGACTCTTTTTTTTCTTTTCTTTTCTTTTTTTTCAGACGCTCAGCTAAGGAAGACATCTACCAAGAAAATTTCAGTCCAAGCAAAGGAGAATGTGATGTTAATCACTCTTATAAGTGTTAGATTATTGCTTCTGCCTAGAATAAGCATAGTTTCTAAGGAAGGATTTAAAGCTCTACTTATCCTTTGCTCATGCACTTCACTACTCTTCTCTGGAAATGTACCCTATTGACCAATTATGCTGTGTTCAAACACACAAGCAGCAATTAACTGACTCATCTGCCTCACCTGTCACACGTGTATTTAAAATTCTGTCTTAGCATCTCAGTGTTTCTTAATCTTGGCAGCAAAACCCAAAGCACTGATGTATTCTAAGGTTTTTTTTTTTTTTTTTTTCCTGTATTTGCTGCACCAGTTTTACAACCCATTGAGTTCAAGAGAGCTATACAGCAGGAAATTAGGCCCAAAGTACATTTACAGGTTTAAAACCATTTCTAAAACACTGTAACACACTGCTCTGCAGCCCTCTAATGGAGAAAATGGCAGACATGTTCAACAAAATGAAATGGAATTAATGCTGAACAAAGAAATTTCCCCTGGAGAAGGCAGCTCTGAAAGCACATACTCAGTTAAGAATGGAGATGGATTTTCATGCAGTTGAAGTTTATGCATTTATTTGTTTATTCAGAGCAAAAGGACATGAGCTTTCTTTTTATGAAGAAGCAGGCAGGGGGTGTGTGCATGAATGAAATCAGATTACTGGGAGGAGAGCAGGTAAAGCCTCCTGGAGACCTTGACCTCCCCACCTTTGCTGGGGAAGTCATTGCTACTGGGGATATCCCTGCCTCCCCACTGTCTCTCTGCAAGAGAGTTTGTGGGCAGAGGTGGGGGGGTGTCCAGCATGTGCCCATTCATACCCAGTGATCTTCTCTGAAAGTGCTACACACTACCAGTACAGGCTCTTCTGACTGTAGTCAATCACAGCCCATTTAACAAGTAGTGTAGTATCCTGTGTTGCCAACATACCTGTTTCACCCTGACTGGCTGTGTGGAGTTTCTACAGGCTATGTCTGCTCCACCTTCTCTGGCAAATCCTAAGCCAAGGTGCTCCTGCTCATCCGTGGCTCTCATTAGGAACATTCTGCATTGGGATCTTACTTGGCATTTGCAGGACAATCTTAAGAAAAGTTTCAGAAATTGTGAAACAGCTTTGCCTTCAGGCTGCTGGGGATACCTTTTAGGATGCCTTCTATGCTTGTCACATCTGCCTCCTCCTTTGCTTGTCTTAAAGAAATAGAGGCTGTGGGAATTTGCTCAAAATAATGGTAGGGAAAAGCAAAGATATTTTCCCCAAACACTGCAGGACTTTACCTGCTCTGGATGCCATTGAGTTGTTCAAGTACATTGGATGTTGAAAATGTAACAGTAGCCAAAGACATCTGTCACTTCTGACTTTTCCTGTAAGAGGAGGCATTAGTCACAGAACTGTGCAATTTAAAAAAAAAAACAAAACTGCATCCCACACTCAGGTTTAAAGAAAGAAACCATATAAAGATTATTCCCATTTCATTAGCGAATCTGAACAAGCCAAACAACCCACTATATATCTCCAAGAAATGTAGTGGTTCCCAGTCCAGCCTCAACATGAGTTCAAGGCATTTCTTTAAAGTTCTTTGAGCTTTAAACAGGTGCAGCTCACTTTCCAGACCATGAATTTTTATGAAGCACATTTAGCAGAAAAGACCAGGATTACACTGTTTTAAAGAGTGGCATTGGTATTTTTGTGAGTACTTGCCATCTCCAAGGATTGGTGTGGTCTGGCTGCCATGTGGGGAAAAATCTGTGCTTGTGTAGATGTTCCATACGCTGCTGTCATCAAACAGTGAAAAGCCCATTTCAAAGTGCTGAAGAAACTAGAATGAAGTTCTTGGTGCATCAACTTACAGTCAAAGGGTTGTTACTGGATGATACAACCCTCCCAGATGGCAAGGTTTATTTTTTTATAACATGAGAGGACCCACCAACCCTGAAGGGACTAAGGGAGAGGAAATGGAGAGGACAAAACCACCTGAATGTGCAATAGTTTAGATTTAAAGCTCCAGGTCTCAGGGCACACAGTGCATCTGTTTAACATCTTTGCTGTTCCTGGGTTTCACCCTGAGAACTGCTCCAGCACCATGAGCCACAGAGCATCCCCCCTGTGCTTGCAATTGGGCTTCTTTTAACGTTCAGAGGCAAACAACAAAAGGTCCCCTTTTCCTTTACAGCACTTTTGCTTTCTGCCTAATGAAGGTGGAAAATAAATTGTTGAAGGATAAAGCAGTTTTTCCCCCTACAGTAGAATTTCCTTTCAGTTACTTTTAATCTGACATCTGTTTTAACATGCACTCACACACTACATTTATTTTAATTTTTTCCCTTGTGTTTTATTATTTACCTCCTGTTCCAAAGACATCACAAAAAGATTACAAGTCTGTGAAGCAGTATCAGCTGTGGCAATGATCTCTCTTACTTCTCACAACTTCTCTTTTTATCCCTCTGCTTTTCCTTTATCTACATCTTCTCTTCACTGCCCTCCCAGAAGCCACGTTACAGTCACTATCAGACGGAGTGATGGAATTCATGGGGGGTTTTTTTGGAATTGGACAGATTTGTGCTAACTAGAACACAAAGCACTTCTTGTTCAGAGCCCGGATAGTCATTCTTTGCTCTGGTTCAATTTATGCCTTTGAATAGGTTAGAGCAAGAAATCACACTCTGGGTTAGGCAGTGCCTGTATTTTGAAGAAAGCCTGCTGAAGGCAGCAGAAAGCAGCCAATGCTGAGATGTGCCAGCCCTCAGGCAGACTTCTGACATGATGCTGGCTGAATGTTTTATTTCCCCTGGAAATGAAGATAACATCCTTAATCAATTTACACGTAATTAAATTAAATAATGGAGAATACACATTCTCCAGCTTCTCCACAGAAGCTGGTTGCTCAGGTCTAAGCATTAGGGTAGAAAAAGAGTTCTCAATGGACCAGTAAGCACTAGACAGTTTGAGCACACTCCACCCCGAGGGAGTGGAACCAACCTCTCAGGCAGTAAGAGCATGGGCTGGTTTCTGCAGGAAGCAGGCACAATGGAGAACCTTGGCAAGCTCCTCCATCAGCCCAGACTGCAGCAGTATAAGGGATCCCTAACCTGCAGGACTTACCAAACCAGGCTTGTCACTGGTTTTGTCCCAGAAATAGGGAGTGAATTGGTTGGCTGGTTGGCTGGTTTGTTACAACTATTAAAATGGGCTTGTAGTGAGAAGACAAGGGGTAATGGTATTAACCTGGAATCATAGAATCATAGAATTAGCTGGGTTGGAAGGGACCTCAGAGATCATCAAGTCCAACCCTTGAGGAGGGGAGATTGAAGTTAGAGATTAGGAGGAAATTCTTTGGTGTGAGGGTGGTGAGACACTGAAATGGGTTGTCCAAGGAAGCCATGGAAGCTCCATTCCTGGAAGCATTCAAAGCCAGGTTGGATGGGGCTCTGAGCAACCAACCTGATCTACTGGGAGGTGCCCCTGCCCACGCAGGGGGGTTGGAACTGGATGATCTTTAAGGTCTCTTCCAACTATAACCATTTTATGATTCTATGAGAACTCATATAGGTCTTAGAATAAAAACAGAGCTCATGGCTATTACTGAAATGGAAAAATCAGCTTATAAAACTTTTTCTTGTTTTTTGGGGGAAAATGATCACCCATTTTGAGGATTGGTTTTATATGATACAGTACTGTATAGAGGTGATGCTATGAGCAACACTTGAGAAAGCAACACTTGAAAAAACAAAGCGTAGTCAATTCTATCGTGCCCTCTCAGTTTATTAACATTGTTTTAAAAATTCTTTGTTTTCATCTCAGCTAAGGAAGCAATTCTAGACTGATGCTCTTACAGATCAGTATTTGCAAACATTCCCTGTGATCTCGAAGACCTTAAACTGTTATGCCTCAAGATTGCTTTGCTTCCAGAAGACCAAATTTTCTTCAGTTCCCAAGCATTAGCAATCCACAAGATGTCCCCAGTGCTCAAAACAGAGCCATTTAAAACCATGAGACTCATTAGGAACAGCTAGTGTGTCTTGTTGGCACTCCATTGCATCAATTGTTAAGTTTCACTATGGGATACTAAACCAATTTTGTCATGCTTTCTCTGAGTAAGTGGTTCCTGTAGGTCTTCCTATTGTAGGAAGGGGAAGGATCTGTAAATTGTCTAGAACAAGAGGCAGGGTCTATATAATATAGCTGCTTGGGACCTGGTAGTCATCCATGACTTGCTGCCTCTTGCTTTCAAGTAGTGCAGGACTGCAACGTTTCTTGATATTTCTCTCTAAGTCTTAACCACCACTCCTGGCTTTCTGGGATTTTAATAAAAACAGTCAATAAGTAATTTTGTCTATCGTGTCTTTGCATATTAAGAATACTCTTATCCTTTGTTGTCCTATTAAATAAGGAATGACCAGATGTACAGTTCTCTGTCTCTCTCTCTCTCTCCTAGGCAGGCCACATCTAATTAAAAGCAGTTCCCTCCTTATACACTCTATGCATATCATCCAGATGCCAGCATCAGTAATTTCAGAAAAAGGTCACTGAGATTTGGGAAAAACTTGTTAAGTTTTTGTGGTTTTCCCCCGTCAGGGGAGGCAGGAAACCAAAGTTCCAACTGAGCAAAATAAAATTAAAAGTAGATCATTTTTTTCTGCCCCAGTAGCATGAGCTATGGTATATAATGTATGTTTCCTGCTTCACAAAGGAAATGAAAAAATTAACTGATTTGACTGATGAAGTAAAGATATCAAAGTATTACTTGCCCCAACTGATACATGTACTTCACATAAAATTAGTATTTAATATCTGTTTCCTACAAACCAGAAAAAAAGCTTACCCTTTCTCCCAGTTCCCTCTTGTAAATAAGCTGATGCAGAATCTTCTAGATTTGCAGTTTCTATTTTATTTTCTTCCTGAATTTATTCTCCTTTGCAAACTAAAGCGGCCTACAAAATGAAGCTATTTAAAATGCTAAATGAATAAGTGTTATAAAAATAATAAATTAGTATACAAGACTGACTTACACAAAACATATGTTATACTCTGAAATATATTTATATGGGAGCGTGTAATTGTCTCTTCCTTTTCTAATGGCCTGAAACACAGCACTAAAGCTGAACTTTTCCCAAAGTCTATGCAGCCACAGAACTCCTATCCCTCCCTGACACCCAATTGAATTCAGGTCCCCATCACCTTTCCTGTACTGTCTGCAGGAATGATGACCACCTGCAGCAGCCTCTGTAAATCAAAACTAACCCCCTAACCATAGGAACTAAATAGTAATAAAAAATAGTAATAAATAAAAATATCAATCAGGAAAGATGGAAGAGAGCAGTGGAAGTGCTAGTCAGGGCAAAGGGCAGCCAAAGGCTAGGAGATCACACTGAGTCCTTCCAGTTTCCCATGGGTGGCAGTGTGGGTTGGGCCATGCCAGTCTCCTACCTGCAATCAGAACAGGTTGGTCCCTGAATCCCCCTTGTCTGGCTCTCTCAGAGGCTCCGTACTGGAAGTCCAGTGATGCTTTTGGTCCTGCTCAGCCTCCCCCCACCCCCAGCAGCAGCCCAGGACACTTAAGAAGGACATGAAGCTGTTGAAGTGAGCCCAGAGGAGGGCCATGAAGATGGCACCTCTCCAGAGGACAGACTGAGAGAGTTGGGGCTGTTCCTCCTTGAGAAGGCTCTTCCAGTACCTGAAGGGGCCTACAGGAAAGATGCAGAATGACTTTTTACATGGGGACGTAGCAATAGGACAAGGGGTAATTTTTCCCTCAAGAAACTGGCAGTGAAATAAAAAAAAAAAAAAAAAACCTGCA
>JAAWXA010000019.1:15955600-15969592 GCA_038090715.1 Florisuga fusca
AAAAAAAAAAAAAAAGAAGAATAATTTTTTTTGTTAGATAGACATTTTATAAAAGAAAGTAAAGTCAAGTTTCATTTTCTCAGGTTTCAATGCTTCAAACTGAATCAACATAACAACTGATAGTGCAACACAGCTGTGGCAGAAGATTTTCTCTGAGGTAAATGGAAAGCTATTCCAAGATCTGTAGTTCTTAATTAGCAATCTGAAACATTCCACAGATATTTCATATTCTGCGACTGCAAAGTGTTACCAGGCCACCTAAATCTTTTTCATAGTATTTCAGTGTTGCCATTAATAAGCTTTTCAGGCTGGTCTGAGGAAGACTTTGCAAGATTAACTTTGCAAATCTGTAAGTATTAACTATTTAACTATTTCAGAATTACCATTTTTTCTGCTTTTGGATCAAGTACAACCAGCAGACTTGAGCATATTTTTAAATATTATAAAATATGAAGAGTGGAGAATTAGCCTTTTAATTCTATCATATGCACTTGCTTGTCAGAAGACTTCTGAATGCTGTTTGCTTAAAGACCTCCTTTGTAAAAGTAATCCTGAGTTGATTTTGTGTCTAAGCCATTGCTAGGTCATGCTGAAGTGCATAAGAGCCAGTCACATGATAGAAAATCTGCAAGAAAAAAAGAAAATTTATGATAGAATTATATATGACTATAAATCACAAAGTGTCAAGGAAGTTACAAATTAAAGGCATGCCAGCTGAACATGACGGATATTTGTTTGTGTGTGTATGCATAAAATATGATGTAGTATAACATTATATACTTTTTTATAGGATCTGAACCAAGAACTTTTGCTGCTTTGCTTGGAAAAAAAAAAAAAAAAAAAAAAAAACAACACTTTCCAGGAAAACAAGTGTGCGAAAGGCTATGGAATGGACTGCCCGGTGAGGTGGTGGATTCTCCGTCCCTGGAGACATTTAAAAAAAGACTGGATGTGGCACTCAGTGCCATGGTCTAGCAACTGCTCCGGTGGGTCAAGGGTTGGACTAGATGATCTCTGAGGTTCCTTCCAACCCGGCTAATTCTATGATTCTATGATTCTATGAAAATATAGTCACAGCCCAGCCTCTTTTCCTGTGTTGTGACCTAAACCAGAAAGACTGAGAGTATTAGATGAACTACTTTCTGGGAAATTAAGGCTTATTTTTACTATCTAGTACTGTATATAGGATTTTTCTTTATGTCTATGTTGTTTCTCTGATATTCTTTTCCCCTGTTCAGCTTTCCTATCTGCCCAAGGTGTTTTGTAGAGCACTAGTGATTCAGGTGGTATAACCAGATAAATAACTGAGTTATTATCTTTATGAAGCACAGATCTCTTTGTAATAAATGCACCTTGTAGCTTGATTTACAGCAAAATCCTCCTCCTCTAACTTCCCTGATGAGACCTACTTAAGTCAGTTAGACTAGCCAGGATGATAATTAAGTTTTTAGTACAACTCTGGTTAGTGAGCAGAATGCAGCTCTCAAATAATGAATCTACTAGCTCCAGTCTGATATTCAAATGGTGTTGATAACTTCGGTATTATTCTTAATGTGCTCTGAGAAAAGTACTTTTTCTGTTAAAGCTGCAAACCTTGACCAGGACACAGTTCAAATAATCTTTTAAATTAAAGAATTGATTTTAGAATGGTAAAGTTGAAGCTCAACCAGCATAGCAGTGACATCTGCAAACTGACAGTCAACCCCCCTACATTAAAATGGAAATATTTGCATGAATGTGTTCTAAGATTATAGGAGACAGGAATGGGAGCTTCTAAGCAAGTTAGACTAAAATTTTAAGAGTGAAATGCCTAAAAATAGGCCCCTGAATGCATAGTTAAGGCACCTATATAGAGGCTGCTTGATTTTCAGTTGTTCTGATCACCCAGAGCTCCCATTAACTTCGGGAGCAACTGTGGATACTCAGCTGTTCTAGAAATCAAGCCACCTTTATTCAAGGGTCTAAATATGGATGTCTGTGCCCATTTTGGGAGGAAAAATACAAAAAAAAAAAAAAGAAGAATAATTTTTTTTGTTAGATAGACATTTTATAAANTTTCTCCCCCAGATCCCCTGTATCCTGTGTTCTCCCACCAGCAGCAATTGCACAAGGTCTATAAGACTTTTTTCTTGGTTAAAGCTACTATCACCTCACTCCCTAGCTTTAATGAACACAGGAGTGAAGTTCAGCAGCCCTAATGGTTTAGTAATTCCTATGACACTACACTGTTCTCAACTCTGCTGTATCCTTCAGGGTTGATAGACCTAATGAGGGCAGGTAAAACCCATTGTTCCCACCTGGAACTACACATTGCCACTGTACCTCATACACTATTTGTCTGCCAGAAAACACAGTGACCCACCTGCACAAAAATAAAAGCAATTAGAAAAATGAGGCTTTTGTGGGATGCAACTGCTTTTCTTCCCCAGGAAATAATCAATATGCAAAAATTCCTCTATCAGCCTTACCACGGGTAGGATGAGACAACTACCTCCACAGCATGGAGATATATTGTGAACAGCTGTGGCACAGTGACACCAATGGTCTGTGAGACATATTGAGGGCCAGCTGAACTGGCAAGAGGTAAGAGTGCAGAGGTGCACTACCACGCATTTGCAAAAGACTCTGTATGTACAAACTGAGCCTCTTTGCTCACTGCATTGCAAACCTGGCCCAGGCAACAGACAGCTGCTAGAATATCAGTCCCAGGTGTCTGTCATGACTACTCAAATTTAAAGATATACTGGGCTGGAAGTGAACCTGTCATTAATAATGAATTAGATGTATGTTCTATAACCTTTTAAACACCAAAAAGAATATCCTGCAAAAAAACCAGTAACACAGCATATTTAGAAAGAACACTTTTTCTGTCTCTCAAGTTGGAAATGATTCACAACTAACCTGTTTCTCAATGTCTTCCAGCAAACTACTGGCACCCAGGCGGAAGAGCTCTGGTGTTAGCCATTCCACCCCCAGCTCGTTCTTCACCAGCATAAGCCAAGTAATAGCATCTTTTGCTGTCCGAATGCCCCCAGCAGGTTTAAATCCAACCTTTATATAGAAAAAAGAAGTGCAATACACATTTTCATTCATGAGCAACCCTAGAAGAGCAATCAGCATTTGTACACCTGCAGACTCCAAGTGCCTGTGGTGTACGTAACAACTCTGCTCAGTAAGCAGCTGACTACAAACAGGGTAAGCTCTGGACTAGTGCTGAGAGCTATCAAGCCTCAGCCACCACTGTGAAAGAAAACATTTTCAGCCCAAGGGACAGCAACCAAGGGAGTAATACTTTTGACCCCAGTGCACTGGGTTTGAGGTCCAACAGGAGCATTTTGCCCATTGCACATACTAAGGGATTTAGCGCAGACTAAGGGGTTTAGGCAGGACCCGGGATATCTGCATATCACCTTCTGCCCATGTTGCAATCTACTTGCAAATATATAACAACAAAGATATAGGCAATAACATAACGCTGAAGATGCTGAAATAAAGCACGTGAGGCAGCTGGCTCGGGTGCAGAGCAGTGAGAGATGGCTGTACTTTATAAAAAGCCTTTGCATCCCAGTTAGACATACACGGTTGGGCTGTATGTTTAAACCAATCAGAAATTAATTTGCACCGATATTTTCAAAGTGGGAATTGAATTAAGTCTGCCTTTACCAAATATTAAAAGTACTTCACAGGAACTGCAAAACAGTTCCCCCAACAGATGCTTTATATGGTTCCAGTCGCTTGATGTGAGCCACGTCACATTTGGTCAGGTGAACTGCCATGTCTGTAGAGGCACACACACCAACATGAACCTGTCTTTGAGGTAGAGCACATCCTGAATCCCAGAACTGAGGTGATCCAGCCTGCATCCCTAATGCCAGTCTTCTGGTTACATGCCATTATAAATGCATCTCATTCTGAGACAGAGCTGGTGACATGAAGCCACTAAATTCCTCGTGAAAAAATTTGTCACCTGCATTAGACAAAATATTAGCCTGGTGCAGCTTACTGGATATTTGAAAAACAAGGAGAACTAGAAAAAGTGTTTATGCATTTTAAAAAAAAAAGTTAATCTGAATAATCCATACAGCAGCACAGTGATTCTTTCTACATTTACCTCTACCATAAAGCTTTACCTTGATTACTCTTTCCCATCAGCCTCCTTCTGCAAGAATTATCATTCTGATTTCTGTATAGACATTTCTGAAACCTCACTGCATTGAGGTTTATTTGTAACTTATGGATATAATAGTGGAATCAGAAAGTATCCATTTTTAAATGTAACATTTTTTTATAGAGATTTCAGATCAAACAGGCATGGAATAAATCCTTCTCTCACACTGAAGAATTGTGATAACAGCATGTTTCCAGTAAGATTATAAAGAACAATAACAGGGAAAGCTTCAAAAATCCAAAACACAAAGGCTGTTTTTGTGAATGGATGGTTGGATATTCAAGTATGTGTATACATCTGGTAACATTAGATTCCAAAAGGAATTTAAACTACAGCAACTGGAAAAGCATCTTCTAGACAATAAATTAAAATAGTAGAATGTGTTTTCCCTCAGGAGGAGAAATTGTAATGAAATTCAAATTTAGATTTATTCCGAGAAATATTACAGCTCCTCGAGTTAATCTGTGGCAAAAACAAGTAAAATAATTTAATAAGAGATTTAAAAACATCATACAGAATTCCTTCCCCTTTCAGAAAATTCTGAAAGCTCTTTCATTTGCAAAGAAGCTGACAAAGACAAGCCTGTTGTCTCCTCCATTTGCCAGCTTTCCAAACAGCACATCCAACTTCCATAAAAATGCAAAAAGGAATGGGGGTTGAAATTTAATTCAAGAGCAGTACAAAGTCCAGCTACCACTTTCCTGCTGTTTCACAGCATTTCATTATTTTGCTTAATAAGTTCATCTCCTCAAGAATTTTCTCTTCACCTTATATTATTAAAAGTAATAAGTTTTTCTGGATTGGGGGTTTTCCCAACAGAAAAACCAATTTATGTATGTCCTTCAATAATGACAGGAAAAGATTATTTCCCATTATATTGCACACTTTTCATATCACCACCACAGCTTATCATTCAATAAATGTTAGTCTGCAACTTGTTCCTTTCCTCGAAGAAGTTTAATTTCTGTATTAACCTGTTTTTCCCAGCCAACGCCTTGCTAGAAAGCATCCGTGCAGCAGCAAAATTAGTTTGTTGAAGAAACCATTTAGAAATCTCTTGTCACTGATAATATTGTCTTCGGTTAATAAAAGCACATAAAGTCAGTTTACATCTAATTCACTGACAGAGGCATGCACGCAGACATAAGCATTCATTCTTAATAACACATTTTATACCATGAATGCACCCTTTTAAAGCAAAAGGAGAATTCAACATTTATATCCAATTATAGGTACAAAGCTGTGTTAATGCAGCAGAGCTCAACCCCTGGCACACAGCTCCAGTTAAACTGCACTGTAGCTGAGGTGAATCACCTGGCCCCAGGGCTCTGCCTCAGATTGNTCCTCCTCACTGGCAACACCTGATTGTGTTCACCTGGTTGCCTCTACATAGTTTTCTCCCCTGAGGCTGCAGGTGAGGACAAAACCAACTAATGAACACTAGCACCAGATCTAACTGGCAGCACCCAGCTGCCTCTGGATAAAGGAGGGGAGAGGTGGCTTAAGCCTTCCTGGATAGCCTCCTCCTTTCTCACAGCTTCAGCGCAAGGATGGATGCAGGGATAGTTCATCACTGGCTCTGCTGTACATTCACTCTGTTATTTGCCCTGTTATTAATGGAAATGACCATTTAAATACTTTAAGTGAAACAAAACTAAATGGGGCAGGGGATGAATCAAAATTGCATGAGCTTTTAGGGAATTAAGAGACAGTTATTCAAGGAAGGAAAGCAAAAAATACTTTCTTTTTATATATACATAAAAGCCATGCATATATTAATATATTAATATATCTTATATAAAACTCATATTGTATATTATATTATGCATTATATATTATATATGTATTGTATATGTATTGTATATAGATATATATAATACATTATACAAATATTTTGTACACAAGTACTATAAAAATATTAGCAAATTGAATGAGGAATACAAGAGACAATTCCCATTACCTGTTGTTTATATAGCCACCAAAGCTCATGTATGTTCTGCATTTTGAAACTATTACAGTCTTCTTTTCTTCTGAGTGAGCCTGTTTGGTTTATTTTTGTAAAGGTAGCTAGAATTACCTTGTGGCCAGTTTTCCAGTAGAATTCTCTAATGGCTCGCATCATGACTACTCCGACTGGAAAGGTTGCATTTTCCACCTCCTTCCCTGTAGACGTCTTTATAAAATCAGAGCCTGAAAGGAAGGTAAAAGATGTATGGTAGTTTTTGAACAAGTCCCACTTTGCACACACATAGTTCACACCTTCCAAAGACACCTTCATGCTTCACAGCAGTTATGAAGTATTCTTCTACGGTGTCAGTGATAGCCTTGCTCTGGTTGAGGCTGGAGCAGGAGGATGACTCCCATCCAGTTTCAGAGCAGGTCAGACATGACAATGGCTAAATGAACATCCCAGCTCTTTCCTCTTTGTTCTAGGTATCAGGCCAATCTCTTCAACACAGTCCAATACATTACATGTTCCTATAGAGACACTCAATATATGTATGCATATACCTTAACAGAAATGTGTCCGACTAACCACAACTATGGAAATTTTTCCCTCTAAACAAATTTTGCATATAAATCAAAATCTAAGTATTTCCATAAGGATCATTCTAAATAGAAACAATTTTTATCAGTTTTTTTAATTTATATTTTTAGTTTCACATTTGGCAGTCTAGTATTGTGGCTCCCAGTGTTGTTGAAAGTGAAAGGAAGGAAATCCCACATGTATTTACAAAACTGTAAATACTGTAAACTGAGGAAAAGGTTTCTTCTTAGNTTCGAAATGTAGCACTTAAAGTCCTTCAGTGCAATACTTTCCATTTTTCTGACTATAAGGTAAGTCAAAGCTTTTATAAGTCTTATAATTACAAGTCTCTATGGTACAGTTTCATTAAAAACTTTCATTAAACAACAGCTGCCCTTGTATATGGTCTTCTAATCAATTTGGTCAAACAGAATGACTTCTAATCAGCTGTTGATAAAAATAGAAGATGAAATTTTAATTCTAATAGATTAACCACAAACTCAAGATAGTCTTCAAAATCCATCTAGCTCTATTCTCCAGTGGATTTAACGACTATTCAGCAACTCATTACTAAATAGAACAAGATGAACATTTTCCAGTTCATTAAAGAAATGTACTATGTATTTTTGCATTGTCCTCATGATTCGTTACAGGGAGTCTTAATTACAAGATAATGGATAATGGTTATTAAATGCAGACTCCAGTAATGAAGCTCTATTCATTTGCGAGCCTCAGAGACTGCAAAGAGGGGAAAATAAAATTACTAGCTTCAAAAGATTAACGGATCAAATTATTATTCAATTTTGAAAATCTCATTCAGACTTCATAGAAACAAGAAGAGATTAAAAACTAGTATTAGTACAAAAGTAGTGCATTTATATATTTATTTTTAAATAATATCTTAAGGCTATTACCAGAATAATCAGCTTTAGATGTGATTATTAGACAAACATACAGCCAATTTAGTAGCATCCTCTAACAATGAAAACAATACATTTTTATTTCCTGAACACATTCAATTTATGACACAAGAGCTTGCTAACAGGACTGCATGCAGCCTCTTGCAGAAGACAGGAGGTGCACACTAGCAGAGAACACCACAATGGAAGGCGGGTGCTATTAACATTTAGATTGCAGGAATGGAAAAGGGGATTTAAAAATCAGCCACTGCTTTAAGTAGACTGTATACTAACCTTATAACAATGAAGGAGTTTCACCAGGTCTATTTCTTATTCAAGTTTTCAAAAACAAGTCTAAGTAACAAAGTTCAGCAGGAGTTTCATCTGGAAATTTAGGTGATGACTTAAAAACTGAGTTTTATTACCCATCTTCTCATTTTCCTATGAATGTATACACTCAAAAAATCAAGGCTAATGTTAAAATACATGCTGGGTGGCTTTGCTCTTCCTCAGAGTAGGTTACATGGTTCAATGAAACATTAAAGACTTCTAAAAATTACTTCTTCAGGGTAGATTTCTAGGCTCAGTGAGCCTGGGAAAGACCACACTTTCTACTCTTTTCCAAAGTGTAATCACAACAGTAAATTGCCTTTCAAGGAAGCAAGTCATGTAAGACTCACCAAATCAGTCAAAAGTGGAGACATCAAAGCTTTTTTGAAACACAGCAGCACCACAAGAATGTTTCATGCGCTGGCTTGCTGCCAGCCTAGTAACTCACCTGCCTGTGGCACATTACAGCACCACAGCCTGGCAAGAACAAACTGTATTGTCTTACCTTAACCAGAGAGGGAAATCTGAATAAATGCTAAGAAACATGAAAAGTGATGCAGCCTCTCCTATCAAAAGAAACTGAGCTTGAGATGTCACTGGAAGCTGAACCGTGTGGGATGCAGTCACGTCTTGTAAAATCAGATAGTGTATTTTAAAATAATAAATCCCCTCTTCCCTTGCACTCTCACCCAACCCATACCAACAAAACCCTCAGCCACTGCACTCCACCATAGACCATTCAAAGTAAGTCAGCTGAATGTGCACATGTTAAAAAGAAAATCAGTGTTTTCTTACCATGTTGCATGACTTCGTAGCTAGAGGTCAACATGAAGTCCATTGTATTATTTCTATTCTAAATACTCACATAGGCTTATTTATGGTAACACGTAAGCAGAAGTATAGAGCTAAGGTCTATATAAGCTTGCCCAAAACCTCTCTGCAAGCATTTGGCAGGGCAGGAATTGAATGCCCTGGTCTTTCCAAGGCCTTTCCAAGGCCAGAGGAGCTTCATGACAGGCCCACTCTACCGCTACCCCCTACATCATCTTGAGAGGTCCCAATCTATGTAACACCAAAGCAGAGCATGAGAACTGGAGAATCTTACTTAGATGACAGCATCTAAGAAACACATTCTGGTTCCATAATTAAGCAATAAGGAATAATAAGCAGTTTAGCAGTCCTGGAGTAATCACAACCTTTTGGCTGTGAAGTGCTTCAAATGCCCTTGGGGAATGATTATCTCCTGATAACTGCAGACTCTGTGTCTCCCTCTTAATAAAGAGCAAAGGATGCGTCTGGCAGCTCTAAACAATAGTTTAGAGAGAGGTGCTTGCAGAGGGACAATTATGCCATGCTACTTTGTAAGTACTTTCAACGAGCACAAATGTATCTTGGTTGTTGCAACTCAGATATAAAAGTATGTGGTGAAAAGAGGTGAACACATACCCTTTTGAGACTTCTAGGAGTGGTGACAAAAAGAGGCATGCTGCTGAGGAGACCTGCAAAAGGCCCTGCAGTTTGTTCTGACAAGATAATGATGACAAAATCATACATTATCAAATGTGCATATAGTCCCATTAGCAACTAATTTCTCAGTTTCATAAGTACCTAAAGTAAGGGACTAATTCTTGTTTGTTGAGTCATTGTAACTGTCCACTTACGTGTCCTACTTCAATGGCAAAAGAAAATAGATTCCCTGCTGTCTTAACCTCACCATCGAGGAGGAGAAGAGAATACAAAGCTGTGACAACTCACTTGAGTGAGAAGCAGCTCACGGAGTAGCTTTAACTTCATCACCCACAGCTACACTGCCAGGCCACTCACCATATTCTCACACGCACACGTCTAAGCTACCATTTTGAAAAATGCTATCTTATAACTTGGTCTTCTGCAAACTGCTTATGTTTTGCAGTTCTTTTTGGGAAAGTGACTGCTTAGAGCAGGAAAAACACAAATCAAATAAAATAAGACATCATAGGACTACATGTTTAATGTCTGTTTACATATTAGACAAGTTTTCTAGTGACTCATCCTATCACGTCAGCTTAGTTTTCAAGATTCAGAATGGATGCTTTCTCTCTGATACACCACCTCCCATAATAAATGTTCTGCAGGCCAAATGATGCCCTTAGGAACACTTACACATGCACACGAAGGGACAAATTATTAAGTCCATACTTATGCAAGATTCCCTGTGGATGATGGCTGAAAGAATTCAGCATTATTGAATTATGCATAGCTCGCTAATGTACTATTACAGTGTCTACCAGAGGTCTCCATAGAATACTATCACTTAATTAGTACTAGTTTCTTGTGTGTTCATTTAAAATGTGTTTCTTTAGAAGGTTCAACAGAAAGATCCATACTACCTTATGCTGCTTGGCTACGTAGCAAAGCTTCTTGCTATTCTTAGAGGATTCCTTCTAATCTAACCCCTCTTTGGTAAGGTGAAAGAGAAGATGAATAACTGACATGTGCTCCATACAAAAAGGGCACAGCTGGAATCCCTGTCAATGGTGCCTCTTGGCTTTAGGCTTCAAACCACGGTAAAGTCCCCTCCCAGACAGCCACGCAGAAACTGTGTTTGGAGACGTGAGGGTGCAGAAGCAGTTCAGGCAACTACATGCTGCTGGAACAGCCATTCCTCTTCCTCTCCAAAGAGGAAGCAGCAGAATATCCTCTCACAGGTGACTAATGGGGAGCTGTCCGTCAAATTCCATGTTTCTTTACTGAGATCTCATTTTTCTTCTTTAAAACTATTTACCATGTAATTACACTCAAAGTCTTTACAGCATATGACCTATATTAACCTCGTTCCATTCCACAGCTGGCATTTCTGGAACTGGTTATGCAGTTTGCCTAATGACACATATCAAGTCAAAGGTAGAAAGAAGAAATAAATCAATGCATCTCAACACCTAATCCTAACCATACTATTATCACTGAGAAAAATATATATCTCTCCTCTCAGCTTACCCACTCACAACACTATTTTCTTTTACCAGCTACTTTACAGGCTACCTTTTTGCCACATCCCTTCTCATTTTGAGTGAGACACAAAATACAAAAGACATCAGGGAAAATCTCCTCTCTACTCCAGCACAGGCTCAGCTTGAGAGCACACCCCAGTGCAACCAGAGCATGATGCAGTGATAGGAGCACAGTTCCAGACTCAGCTGTTCACACTCATGGCTTCATCCAGCACGGTACCTCATGACAAAACAGAAGAAAGCAGCCGTGGGGCATTTTAACCAGTGGAGAGAAGAGTGAACAGGGTCAAAGAAATCACAGAAATAGTGCATAGAGATAGAAGTGTGTTGGTTACCATTAGCTTTAAGATGTGACTGTTCCATCAGCCACCAAAACACCTGAAGAGTAAGGGGGAAGGGAACAGAAGAACAACAAAGAACTGAAAAAAGCATGGATAGTATGGTAATGGGGGGAATAACCACAGCACCTGTCAAAAATCTAGTGGAAGTGTTGTGCAGCACACATGGAGGAGTAGAGGACCTGCTCCCTCTCATTAACACCATCACCCTCATCTCCACAATTAAACAGCAGCTCTCTACAAAAGCAGCAGTCACATTTTTTAATACCTTATTCCAACTGTTTGCTGCAAAGATCATACTATCATAGAAAATTAGCTTGCCAGTGATGGTTGAATTCTATAGATTGTCCAAGTCATCACTTGTTTAAAAAAAACCTTAAAGGCTATAAAAGAACACATTGTCTCTGTACAGCAATTTTGATGTGGCCAGGGTCTAAGAGGGGGGGATGGTGACTTTCCCTGCTTTGGCAGAGTGTTGTTGTGTCACATACAGCAGCTAAAAGCATGTTGAGATTTTCAGAAGGACCACGACGTTCATTCTCACCACTCTACCAAGTAAGACACAGGTTGCTGCTAAAACAGGTTGTTGCTCCATAAAGGAGCAACATAAAGGTTGGTCTCTCCTTTCAGATCAGATGCAGGAATTCAGGTTCTCAGAACTGAGTCACACGCCCTAGCTGATGGCTGGGTGAAAAAAAGGAAAAAAAATTGCTGTGGGAGAAACTAGACTTGATTTGGAAATCTCACCCATTAAGCTTCCTTTACAAACACCAAATCATAGAATCACACAATTTACCGAGTATTCATCAGAATCAAGTCCAACTCCTGTCCCTGTGTAGGTCCTTCCTCCCCCCAGAATCATATCATGTGCTGAGAGCATCAACTAAATGCTTCTTGAACTCAGAAATGAAATTATGTATTGTATCATTTACTTATTCTCACTTAAACTAAACAAAACAATGATAAACTATCCTAAATTGTGATATAATTAGAAGAGGACTGATGTAGTTCAGGTTTTTTCCCTCTTGACATTCTTTTTTTTGGATCAATACATCTCAGTCTCTCAAAATGTTGTCCAGTACATGACAGACTGAAGCTAAAACCTTAATATATCTACTAGTAATAGCACTGCAATTTGGAATAAAATAATAAATGTGCATGGCTGCTTATGATTGCAGCACTACATAGCATATTGCATGCCATCTTCTAGCAACCACATTCAGTTTTGTGCTTTTTAATGTTGATAGCAACTTGGAAACAAATATGTTAACATTAAAACTCAGGTATGCCTACACATTGTCTACTAGCCTTTAAATTACTTACTCAAACTGAAAAAAGTAGCTGTTTAAAATCCACTTGGAAATACTCCACACTGAACAAAACAAGAAGAAAATCAGTCTACTTTATCAAGAAGATGCTATGAATAAAAAAATCCATACATAGCCAAAATCAGGACACTCAATGTCATTTTGAGTGTTTTCCAATGCCTCACGATATAAACATTTTAAGATTCTGTTCTGACTCTAACCCTGAGAAAGGCAGGATTGATTATTAAGATTTAAAAGTCTTGTCTTAATGCCACAGTCAGAATCTGTCCAGCATCCAGCCTCTGACATGGAGAGGACTAACAGCCACCATCAGCCCCTCTTCCACACTGCTCCCTACATGTGAAAAGGCAGCTGGTACTGATGGAGGCTACAGAACTGGGGGCACTTCCAGTATCAAAGACATTTCTCAAGAGCACTTCATGGCAAATGCCAAGCTTTTGGCTTTGCCTGAAAAAAAGGTAAATATATAAAGTGCCAGATCTCACCAGANAGTCAATTTATATCTTTCCTGTTTATTAAAAAAATAAGCATGCCTCTTTATGTTATTCACTAGTAAATTAAAATAAATATCAGTGTTGTAGCAACTCACATTTTGAGGAAAAGCACCTGCAAGTTTTGTATGATCATGATGATTTAAACCTTCCTACGTTTCACCGACTTCATTCTTTAGGTGATGTCCCACCTAATTTAGGAAATGACGTAGAAAGCCTACAAGCCATAACAGAATCATGCCCATGAATAATACTGAACACATCACTGATACCTCAAGTGCCAGACTAGTTGCCTCCATCCAACTTGAAAAGATTCTGTTCTTACCTTCCTTTTGCTTTCTGCCATTTAAAAACTCCACTCAGATCATCACAGATCCTCTCTTGCTTCTGTCTTTCACAACCCAGACAGTAGATAACAACCTTAGCTGGCAGAACCCTTATCTGAAGTATTTCTGAGCAACGAAATGCAGCAGTGTTACTAATTAATAATTATCTGTTCTCATCTGCAGCATTTTCATACATAAATTGCAAAGTGCTCTGCACGTTCCCATGTTCCACTCCAAGACTGTGTTCTTAAAACAGTAAATAAGGCAAAGGAACCCTTCAAACATAAAGGCTTCCCTTGACTACTCACTAACTCCTTTTGTTTTACTTAGCTCTTGAACATTTCAGCAGAAAAATATATTACTTTATTCCTGGGCTCCTTTCCTGCCTTCAGTTCTCAGTTCCTAACACGAGCAAGTCCCCACAAACGAACTCACCAAGAAGTTGTTCAAAAGCACGGGGTAGCTCTGTTTATTTTACTAGGATTTTGTTTTACTTCTAAGCAACAAACCAGCATTTCTGCAGTACACCCTGGAGACAGTTACTTCAAAGCCACTTGAGCTGTAAGTCTAACCCCGGCGCTGGAAATGGTGTTGT
>JAAWXA010000019.1:15980195-15996846 GCA_038090715.1 Florisuga fusca
CAGGTTCTCTGGAGTTAACATTGTAGCTGCAGCATCCTTCCTATTGTTGGAAGGTACTTTTATATGCAATTAGTGCCAAGATCATTTGAACAGTCTCACTATCTGACAGCACACATCAACCCACGGACAGGAACAACTGAGGAACTTCAATCATCCGTGTCTATCAGGTTAGCTGAGGTGGTGGAAAAGTGGGCCTACTTTAAATGGGGCAGGTGAGTAGGTAACAAATACTGCTCTTTATTCAGAGACCAATTATTGCAGACAATAGTTGGCATTCATAGGACATTCTCAACTCTACAGTAAAAGCAGAAACAGAAATGCAACCACCTCTGGGACAGAGAAAATTAAGCAGAGCACCCCAGTGCAAGCAGCAACTGCTTTGATACAGAATAAGTAGAAAAACTCCTACTCCTTTCAAAAATAAAAAAAAAAAAAAAGAAGTTTCAGTACTGAGCCAAATTTAAATCAAGACACAAATAACTTGATAATCCTGAAACTTTGAATGTCTAAAGTATAGATGGAGTTAATGACACTTGAAAATGCACTCAATGTTTCAAGGGTTCTGGGCTTTTCCTGAAACAGTCTGTGCTGCCAAAAGGTCCATCACTAAACTACTCAGTTCCATCAAGCTGATCATTAGCAGGAGCTGAGTTGGATACTGTGGCTCTGGGAATATCTGTGGCTTGTGCCAAACACCAGTAACTGACACAGCAGATAGAGCTTCTCTGGTTACCAGCAGTGGCACAAAGATTTGGGGGAAAACCTCTATCACAGAAAACCCTGCAGGCTTTATCAACTGTGAGTTAAGACCACCATGAAGATGTTGCAAGAGACACTCCTTCTGACTGCTACAAACAAGGAAAAGAAAATTAAGAGCTCTCAAAACAAATGGCCAGTAATGCACAGCGTCTTGAATACTACCAACAGTACCCATTCCAAAAGAAGTCTTAGCCTTAACACAGAGGAAAAAAGAAAAACAGAAAAAACCACTAAAACAACCTCCAAAGCAAGCCAGCCTATGTAGAATATATTTGGAGCTGTAGTCTGTACTAGCTTCAATGCCAAAATGTTAAAATGGATGTGAAATACAAACTCTTCTGCTTTGCACCCACTTACTTAAGATATTATCTTACTGCTTTCATGAACTTTAGAGCTGCTTTTATTTAATACATTTGTAGAAGTCAGAAAAAAGTAGATTTTTAGCGAAAAAAATACTTTCAAGGGCGTTGTTTTAATTTCACTGGTATAGATGATTAGTCTTGGAAGGTGCCTTTTTGTAGTTTTCCTAAAATTCTAACTACTCGGTAAATTACATTGATTTTAGGAGCTACTAAATACACCAAAGAAAATGTTCCTCCTCCTACCTATTTCTCGAGCAAACATCTCTGACAATTACTTCTGGCTATAGTCTGTCCTGTGCTGTCTAGACGGGCTTTTGCTTTGGTCTGATACATTTGTCTTTAAAAAGCCCAAAACAAAGGGGATAATCCATATTTTCTACATAGAAAAGAAAGGGAAAAAAACACATCTTAAGTTTTTATGAAACAATTCTTCTCCAAATATGCTGTAGCAAAAGCACTTTTTATTAAAAATTCAGCTTCTTCACTGTTGTTATCCAGCCAGTCACACTGACTGATGTTAAGGGTAGAAACTGAGACAAGGAGGAAAGATGTTTCGATTTCTGCTAGACCAAAAAGATCAAGGTAATCATGATGGGAAACTGGAATACGAGCTAGATTCCCTTCTGTCTTGCACATTAATGGCAGGTTTGATAACAACATGACAAGCACAAGGCTATCAGCACAACACAACTCTTTCAGCTCTGCTCTCAGTCACATATGTGCAACTCCAGGCTCCAGTGATTCACGTGAAACTGAAAACAGCCCCTGGCTTCAGGAGTCGGAGCTGCTGCTGACAGCATCAGACAGAAATTGTGCAACTACACGTTAAGAACCCAAGTCAGTTTGCACATCTAGAGAACAGTGACTCCAAATGTAGCATTTCTGATTAACATGTGGAGTTAACTATGTGATTATAAATTATGTAGCAAAAAGGAGGCCCCAATCCCTGAACAAAGCCTCTAAACTCACGGTTAACACAATTTAAAAGCAGCTTTCATAATGACATTACACCTAACTACCTCAAGGATACAGCTACATCTGAACTTCTCAGAGCATACTTCTTTTTTTCCCTTCTAGGAACATGACATAGAGCAGACAATGGATTAAGAATACCTCTGAAGCTGCTAACTGTGCAATCTTTCCAGGTGTTTGCTAAAAGCCGTGGAACTAGAAGTAACATTACGTCACCCCAGACAGCTTCTGAAGGTACAGTGATTCCCAAGACATTAATTGACAACAGGGGAAAAAATAGAAAAATAAATATATCCAGTTGCTTTCAAAAATTTGTTGGTCAACTGCATTACTCTTACATACAGGGCTCCCAATTCAGTACCTAAAAACAGTACCTAAATTGTGATTTTTAAGCTTCATCTCTACTTTGTCAAGTGACAAAAGACAACAGTTGAGTAAACTGTTGTAAAGTACTATTGCTTTAAAAGTTATTAGGTTGTAAAAGGTATATAAGGTCAGAAACCTAAATGTCATTTAATGTTATTTTCCAGTGTATATTAGCTGTCCTATAAAGCTGCTTCCATGTTCAGCACTATTAAAAAGATCTTAACAATTACACAACTACTTCATAAAGATCTAGAAAATTAATTCTGAATGTCATAAACATCTCCAACAATATTTAAGAACTGCTTTAAAATAACTTGATGTAATTGGACACACACTAAAATATTTAATAACCAAGTGAGCCTTTGACAAAAATCACAAAGCAATGCTATTCTATCACGATGACCCCCAGTTATTGCACAGGCTAGAAGAAAAGATAAAAATACATGAAGGGTAGGATAAAGCACTGTACCACATATATATATTTGTCAATAGGTCCTGAAGTTGCAAAGACAGGCAGCATGAGAAAATAATGATAAACATATATTAATGTTATAAGCATAAGCAAAAGTTCTGTCATAACTGCAAGGCAGCTGTAGTTGATGAAGCACCTTGAACACAGGTTTAGGTACTGCACTAGACTTTTCAATTTCATGTAGTATAGGGATCCATCCTAAAAGAATATTTCTTCAGCCCTTTTCCTAGCTTTCTTAAATGTACTTTAGTCATGGCTGTGTATCATATCTAATTATCAGATAGAGGTGGAAACCTGCATGCTCACACAGGTAATATACATCTATTGAAGGCTAAACAGGAACTCAGAATACTAGATTGTCACAAAAATATTAAGATCAGCTACTGAAGTAATTTTTTGAATGGCAAGTTAAATATTATAATTGTTCATGCTGCAGCTTATTAGGATAGAAAATAAATTCTGTTCCAGAGGCAGCTGTTTTCAAAACCGTGTAAATATGTGCCATACACAGATTCATGTTCAAGAATAAACTTTCATAAAATATTTGGAAATAATTTCAATTTTTCCATCAGTAAAAAAAAATACATAAACTAACCATTGGGGAAAAAAAAAAAAAGATGGTTCTCAACTTTCTCATTATTTATTTCAGCTCTGGATAAAAGAATATGCATAGCAAATCAAGTCATCACCAATTTACTTCTTTAGTACAAACAAACACAAACTTTCTCTGTGTGTCTAGGCTCTGTATTTCTCTCCTCAATTCTTCTCGTAATCCTGGTCAGAATAACCTCAAGCCTGAATTTGCAATTACTACATGCACTAACTTTCTGATCTCTGCTCTATGCAACTTCCACTTAACAGTGGTTTGTACTATGAAGACTAAAGCATGGTAACTACAGTTATGTCAGAAATTACCATGACACAGACTTTTCTACTCACAATTGCAAGTTACTGCTCAAGTCCAATTTAATGGTCTTTTTTTAGCCTCACTGACAGATCTCTGGATCAGCTCACTTTGTACCCAAGACCAATATGTGTTCCCAGTGAAGTACAGCTCTGGAGGGGTTAACTGCTTTGCAGATCATAGTGTAGACCCTAACAAAGGTACAGAATTGGAAAGTGTGTGTATAGTTTTGCTAGCAGCTGGTATAGAACTTGATCCATCACTTTTCCCAGTCTCCCAGTCTCCGTATTCCAGCACCTTCAGAGGCCATACCTGAACTTAAAATAGCAACGCTGAAATAAACAAATGTCTTCAACAGCACCCATCCTCAAGAAGTCAAACATTTCTAAAGCTGCATGTATTTAAGACCAAAAGGATGGAGACAGTAAATACTACAAGAGGCCAAGATGTTACAGCAAGTGAAAGACAGGATATGTGTTCTGAAGACACAGATGCAGAAATATGTGGGTTTTTTTCGTTCAATTCTAACTTCTAATTGAAAGAAGACCAAAATCAGAAAATGTCATCTGTTACTATGATTTCCTTTACTAAACTCTGCTACCAGGACTCCTTTATGAAGTCTTCCAAGCAAACAGGTTATTACAACTGCATTATGCGACTAAACAGAAAATTCATTCTGAGACAACGATGTGGTTACCTTTACATGGAGATTAGCTGTAGAAGCATTGTCAGCACTTAAGGCAACTGTTCACAGTACATTAAGGAGGCAATTAGAGCAAAAACCATCTTCAGCATTATTGTTCATACTAATTAGTAGCAGTCTACAGACACAAGAACATCAATAATAATATGAAAGTCAATTTGTACCCTCAACTTTCAGAAAAAAGAAAACAACTAAAATACTTATTTTTCTCAAGAACTGAAACATGTATATTTAACAAGGTATCATCTACATTAGCAGCCCCCTGGGGTGCTTTAACAAAACTGTTCAAATAATTAGGCATTCACTTCTATTTCACTTGCTATTTTTCTAATCTTGTGCACCAAGTCCTCTAAAGGCATAGAAGATTAGACCTGAATTTTCAAAACACAGTCATTCTGCATGCCCAGCCTGACAGAACTTGTAACAATATTCTTTTCAAGAAATGTAATCATTCATCATAAATTAGTTAAATAGTTGTTTTTTTTAGTTCAGTGCCCCAGATTTGCAGTTAGTCTAGAGGGGAGTGACCAAATTTTTCAAGGACTGATGTGGAGACTGGGGGAAGAAACAAAGACAGAGCTTCTATGTGCATATACAGAGGTTTATGTTCCTTGCAAAGAGTGGGTACTTACCTTCCCACTGGCCAGCCAGCACCAGACTCCTGCTAATGACAATGTCAATCTCTCTGGCACCGTATTCCACAGCTAGCTTTATTTCAGCCAGCTTGATTTCTAGAGGAGTTTGTCCAGATGGGAACCCAGCAGCCACTAGCAAGAAAGGGGATGCAGGTAGAGGGAAGAAATTTTTTAATTGACTGTAAAATTGCATAGACCTCGAATATACCAAAGATTCTGAAAATTATTCCTTTTTTATCCCTACCATGATTCAAAAAATATAAAGGCACCTCCTCTTAACTTCTCATCATCCACAAGAAACATAAGCTCTTCCTTCAAGAGTTCATTGTCCAAGCCCACATCCATCTAGATACTAAGACACTAAGATACTAAGTGCATCTTGTTAAAGGTCTCTTTCACATGCCTTAAATTTTTCCAAAGCAGTCTACATAAGAAAGCATCCTATCTATTGCTTCCAGCAGAATTGAGCAAACAAGGAGTGGACTTATGTATGAAGTAATACATATATTTTTAACTCTCCCCAATTATTTTAAGTAGTATTTCAAGTTGAATCCTAGTAATATGTTTAAAAGCTCAATTACAACACAGAAGAATTGCTTTCAATGAGGTCTAGTTCAGGTTACTTTTATGATGTTTAAATGCAAAACTCAAAGGTAGCTTTGAAAACAGAAAAATAATTCCTTTGTAAGAGATCCTCTTTCTCTCTTATATACAGATACATTTAATGTGGACTTTTTCCCCTACACGACAATGAAACAACAAAAATCCCACCAAAAAAACATGGATCTTAGCATTAGACACCTGATCTAACTTCAAAGTTATTCCCTGCTTTGAGCATGAGGCTGGATGAGATGACACCCAGAGCTCCCTTCCAACCTCCATTATTCTTTGATTCTACTTCTTGCTTATTGTAGATTCAGGACTTGTCTCTCATGTGTGGTGACTGGAGAAGAGCTGGCACAAGTCCTGAACCTGCAGGCTGTTCAGCAGGCAATAACCTTTGCTTCTGCACATAGCTTCATTGAATTCAGCTTGTAGGACTGTACATAAAATCCAAAAAAATGGTAGGGAAAAAACCTTGCATTAGACTTCCTTAAGCTCCTATTGCAGTATTGTTGTTTTTCTTGTTATTATCATTAGTAGTACCAGTAGTCATTGTGGTTGTCATCATTGTTCTGCTTTGAGCCAGGATAGGACCAAATTTCTTTCTAATAATTTTGTTTTTCAGTTAAGTCTCTTCTACTTAGCTGCACTTGCTGAAATTAATGGCATGTTTTTCCAGTTGGTGTCTCCTTCTAGGACTGATAACACAATGTTTGTACTTACTGCTAGAGAATGCAAAACCAAGGCCACTGCTTGGTTCTGAAAAACATCTTATGATCCAGGAACAAAATGGAGTAAAGAGGTCGCCCTGGGGACCCTCTTTTGTGGAGGAGTGCACCAGACAGGTGACGAAACTTGACCAAAGTATTCCATCCCACACGAATCATACTTGGTATAAATTTCAGGGACCATGAGGGTCACCATCTATGGTTGGTGTCCTGAGAGGACTCTGTCCATTCTTCTGCCTTTGTTTCCAAACCATGGATTCCTGAATCTGTGTGTTCCTGCATCCAGCTCCCATCTGCCTTTGACTCCAAGAGCCCAGTCTGGGACTTTTCCAGGCCCTGCCCTGCAGCCTCAGTGGTGATGTAAGCTTTATGGGGGTGGGAGCACAACAGAGGCTTTGTTTGTAGCTGTACATATTTCATTATTTTCATCACTACTGTTTCATTAAAGCTGTCTAGTTTAGTTTCCAACCCATGAGTATTAACATTATTAATATTGTGTATAGTGATACTGATGCTTTTAGTCCAGCACACTATCTCAATTTCTTCTATTTGGATGAGCAAAACAATGATTTATCTTAAGGACCTGTTTGAAGAGCTTTCAGCAAAGCAGATTTAGCATTCCTGATAAGCTTTAAGATGAAGAAAAAACAAAAACCACAAAAGATTATACCAGAAAAAAATCCTCCCCTCTGTTCCCTTTCTGCCACCTGCTACCATTTCACATTACTGTCTGAAACAAAAGTCTGAAATTTTGGATTTTTCTAGGCAATTTATAGCATCAAAATATTTAATTGGATATTTTTGAAAAAAGCTTACCTGAAGCTACTGGGATGTTACAGCCAGCAGCCTTTAGAGCATTAACAGCATCAGTGACTCTTGCAGGATATACACAAACAGCTCCAACAGTAATACCTGCAAAAGACACAGTTCACTTTTTCATATATAGATTTCATCTTTCACAAGTGAAATCCATATGATGAACATGTGTGCATTGTTCTCACCTCCCACTTCTACATTTTCTCAAGGATCTCAAGCACCTACACTAGGGATGTCTATCATATTCCTCAAACAGTTCAGGTAATTCTCCAAACAAGATTCATTGTTTAATACCAAGACACAGAGTTAAGACATGCTTAGTAAGCAAATTACTGCAAGTGAAACTGCACTGCCAAGCTCATTCTTACTTGTTGAGCCAGACTGAACCCAGCAGAAACTGAGCAGTCTTTATGTTAATGAATTCCTACTGCATTTCTAGTTCAAACACTATTCTCTCAGACTCAGGTAACTGACCTCATATTTAAGACTTCAACTGTCTGAAGAGTCCATAAATCCAAGTTTTAAAAAAAGACTAATCTTTGATATTTTAATGTGTATGGCTTAAAACCAGGGGTCTAATTCCCCTTTGGTACTACATTTTCAATCAGAAGGAAAATGTCCATGTAAAATAGAAATATTTAAATTGTAAAAGCATGTCCCAAATGTCTCTGGGATTTTCTTTTTGTTAGATCATCAGAAGGCCAACAAGACATGACGGAAGTCAAATGGTATTCACTGACACATCAGTGATTACATCTAGAAAAATGTAGAACTGCTGCTCAGATATAAAGAGGTTTTACAGATAGTTATACTGACAGTCTTAATTTACTCTGAAGTTTCTTCGTGTTCAGCCCTGGGTGCAACACTGGGAGTTCAGATGAAGCCTGTGAATGGAAGTTCTCCCACTAGTTCTTAAGGGCTTTCTTCCATCCCTTCAACTCTGTTGCCTTGGCTGGGTGTGTGTGTGTGTCCATACGTGATGCACACACCCCCTTCTACACTTACTCTAAGACTTGATTGCCTGAAGTAGACTGGGCTGCAAGGATGTCTTCTATCTTAACAACTGAAACAAGCAGGTAACAGATAATGTTTCCTGAAGGAAAAATAACATGTTTAGGACCATGGAATGCATAGTTTCTGACAGGCAAAGCAGCAGGCTCGGTAGTTATATACAAAACCAACACCGAGCATGAAATCCAAAGGAGTCACATGAACACTCCCCCCCTTCTTCAATTTAATAAGGACACCAGCAAAATAACAGAATTTAACCAAGATGGTTAGTTTCACCTTAGTGCACTGTTATTAAAAGACATATATTGAGCTTACACACTTGTGGCTTACCCACCAAATTTGCTCATTAGGTACCATACTTACAATGCCATTCTTAGTCCCTGCTTCACTTTGGCTGCCATACTGAGAACCATTTTTTTTCTCCATGTATTCTTTTATTAACTCAAATGAACAGGTATTTTGCACTTAGAACTCAGTTAGAAAGCTATAAGACAGTTACTTTCATTAAGACCATATAGGACTTAGCTTCTCTCAGGACTATTAATTCTACAGCACTGCTTACCATAAGTGCTTCCATTATGGGAAGAACAGGCCATTTTTTTTTTAAACCTTTCTGAGAACTGAAAAAATGATGAGGAAATGTAGATATTTCCCTTACAGCATACACACACCAAAAACTATCATACCTTTATCATGCATGTCCAAGGCTTTCAGCAGATCCTCTCTGATGGGCTGCTTTGCTTTAAAACACAGTCTGTGAACATTTGAAGGAGTATCATCGCCTGAAAGAGTGGTAAGGTCTATGCAGGTGACAGCTTTCAGCAGCCAAGCAGCCTACAAAGGGAGTGAAGCAAGTAATACAGCACTTCAGTGTATGCTTCCAAAGCAAAACTGACTTAGAAAATGCAGGAATGGGAAATATAGTGCTCACTCTGAGAATGATTAAACATACAGAATATAACATGGAAGATATGCAAAGAATGGTTTATGACAGACAGGGCTGGCAGGTATTGTTCTTGTCCTGAGCAGTATCTAATGGCATAGAAATGATTTTAAATCAAAAATCCACTCTCCCAAAATCAAAGGATCAAATTCCAATTTTTGGTGCAAAAGCTATCCACCAAATTAAACTCTGTAAGAATTCCATTTTACCAGGACAAAAAGCAGGTTGTTTCAAATTTAAACTGTAAGACAAAAATAAAAACATCACTTGTGTGAGGAACCTCACTATTATAACATGCTCCATACGGTATATCTGTATCCTTAAGGCTTGTATACACAAGGAATTATAAACATGCTTCAAGACAAGCATGGGTTTCCAATTGCCAGTAACCACATGAATCAACACACCATAGGTTTGCACACTTGCATGCTTCTCTTACTGTGAGACTAATCATGGAATTAGCAGTGGGGTAAGAACCCAAACTTCTTAAAACTTATGGTCTCACGTTTTTTCATATGAATCCAGAATAAAAAACATCTGAAATTATCTGGTGCAGAAAAATCCAAAAGCAAGAGCTAAGTGAAAAGGCTAAATCACTTTTTTGATGAAAATGCTAGAGAATTTTAAGACTTGTCTATCAGAGAATGAAACACAAGCATATTTTTTTTTTCCCTGAACAAAAATGAACTCAAGACATTATTTTCAAATATTTGTTGAAGGTCTTCCAACAAATTCTCATTGACAGCGATGGGTTCACTGATATCTCTCAGTGGTCACTTGTTCAACATGGGAAGAGTTTGCAATGGTAAAGTCCATTTGAGTCCATAAAGTCACTCTCTGACTCCTCTGCTCTGTGGTTGTCAGTACAGACATGTTGTTTCTGCATGAAGGTATTACCTCTGCAAATCTTTAGTGGCTAGTTAGCCTACAAATCCATGACACTCTGATGATGGGAACCTCCTTTCTGAACTTGCACCAAATGTTACACTAAAGCTGCTTTGGGGTGACCAAATGGAATAATTAACCATTAGTGGCCTCTGGTAGTCTAAATGTGACTGCTTGTTTCTAACTGATTTCTACTTTCACATTGTAGTACTTCAGAAGGTTTTTTGACTTCAAATGGTTTTAAGTTTCCTTTACTTTGATTTTTTTATCCTTCATTTGAGGGAATTTTTTCTCATCTCCTATGAAATGAAATATAAGGTCATAAAGAATGATGTAGTCAGGGAGTTCCAAGAACTGGTGTGAACTTCATTTTTTAAAAAGGTTTTTCAAATGTCTATTTTGGGAAATGGGCTTCAAATTTTGATTCTGTAGTAGTACTTTGGTTCAAGCATGTAAAGGCTGAAAATCATCTCTGTGAAATAAGCAGCACATGATTATCCTGCAATGACAGCGTTCAAATACGAGAGATGCTTCTGGCATTCTTCAAAGTAAAACCTTACTAGAGTAGCTCAGTACCAGAGTACAGAGGAGAGTGGAGAAGTGTTAGCAATAATTTAGCATTTGTCCTACAGCCATGTTGAGGGAGTGACACTAAATCCCTTTCTTCTCAATGAATTCTTTGTAATCAAAGCCCATAGTTCCCTATGTCTTTGTTCTTTATATACTATCTTTGGTCAAATCAGAAGACCTACTTTTTTACAGTACTGCACCATCAGTAACTGAAGATAGCCAAAGTTATGGAATAATACCCCCTGGATTTTCTCACTGACACTATTTCCCAACTCAGAGCCACTGGACTGCTAAACATGGTATTGAGTGACTCTTTATGCATAAGAAACTCTTGAGAAATACTGAAATAGTGTCTAGCTTTCCTCAGTTTACGTCCATGTTTTCTTTAATCATAACATTCAAAGAAAAAACCTTTCAGGTTTGTGTAACAGGCAGGAGGTTTTTTTTTCTATCATCACATAGGAGCTTATGGCAGGATCAAATTATCCCCAAACTGTCACCCAGGAGATCTGTGCTCATTGTGAATGCAGCTTCAGCCCGCACCGGAATGGCTGCCTGACATGCTGAGCTCAGGATGACAACTATTTTGAACAGCTTTTTAGAGAATTAAGTATAATTAAATGATTCTTGCTTTGTTCTAGTATGTTGCTGTGTCAAGACTGATCTTTCATTGTCTCCTTCCTCCCGCNCTGAACCTTTGTTTGGAGGAACTGTAACACGCGTGAAACTGACTAAAAATCAGAAGTACCAAAAAGAGGAGGCTGGAAGAGTAACTGACCAACATAAGAGAACTGAGGGTTGAGGCTCTTGAATCATGAAATTTCTGCTTAGCATGCTAAACCAGAAGTGTAATGTTTATGAACACAAACTGCTCACAGAAGTACACAGGAAAAAGAAATCAGAATCTTTAAAATCTCTCATATCCCAAGACATAAGCAATAATTTTAAATACTAATCACAGAAGTAATCCATGCAAAAACTCTCAAAACAGTATCAAAAATCATGAAATACCAATCATCAGCACATCAGCACCATCAGTCATCAAACATCATCAGTTTGATGTCAGTATAGGGACATGAGCTTAGATACTAAGAGATAATAATTCTAGTTGACTTAATTTATTAAGAGCATCTCATCTCTATAAGCCTTCTTCACTACTGTATCAAATCTGCATTTCCCCCAAGCACATTGATTTTAAAAAGGTTTAAAAGTTTTCAAAAAGCCGAAAGCCAAAATCAATAAATTTGTACAGAAATCTTATCCTCAATTATTTTCTACCTACTTTACAGGTTTAATAGGAAATTAGATAGCCAATAAGCCCATTTAGAGTAAAGATGATGGAGTGGAAATGCAGAACAAAGGCATGAAACACAGATAAACAAAATCTCGTTCAGAGTACAGTAAACTACCTTGCTACTACTTTCCTAATATCACATAAAAATAATTCAATGGGCAAATTTGACATCCAATTTAAGGATTTCTTTAAGAATTTTTTTAGCATCAGTCAGTCTCACTGGATGGTGACACAGAAAAGAAAGGGCTTGCAAAGTTGAAAACCAGTCCTCAACAACACACCCTCATTACTTCTCTACACTTTCAAAGCCACAGGTTTACCCATTCTGCCCCAAAAGCAAGCAGCTCAACTGACACGTACAGAGCAGGTGAGAAAAGGTACTGCTACAAAATTGATGGCTGGAAGTTCCCATAATTCTGCATCTCAATAAATGCAAACTGTAAAAACCCAGACAGATGAAATATAAGCTAGTGTAACCTCTGCATCCTCTGCAGTTGTTTTAAGGTCAATGGTCCTATGTGATCAGCAGAGAACATACAGCACTTCCCATGGGGCCACTGTAGGCAAAATTTGACAAAATCCATGGGGGAGAAAAATACAAACAAATAAACAAACCTATGAAGGAAATACAAACTCTGCATCGTGATTCTCCCAAAGTCACCTATGAAAGTTACCATGTATCAGTTGATCAGCGATAGGTGATTGCATATTCTTTGCAAATATAATGAAATTCATTTTCTTAAGCCCTTTTCACCAGATAACACATTTTACCTTGGGTTTCAGTAACAGAAGACTAGTCATCAAAGTAGCTGACTCGGTAAGGTGTAGTATCTAGTTTTGGTACCTGAAACACGAGTTTCTTTGAAAGACCAAAGAATTTGGATCTGCAAGTATTTTTTGAATGTTGGGTATTAAATCATAGCACAAGCAGAAAACTTAAAAAGAAATTTAAAAAACTGAAATTGAAATGATTTTAAAAAATCAGAGCCCCATCTTGTCTGTACAACTTAACGTGAGACAGTGCGAAGCTTACTGAAAAAAATATAGTGTAATAAAAAACACACATAGTGAGGAAGGACAAAGGTTCTGGTTACATGCAGCAGCAGATGGAGGCTTCTGTCTAACACAGACCTTTTATTCAAGCCCACTTCTCCATTAATTAAAGCAGTGGGCAAGTGAAAACAAATATGTCTCAGCATAATTCTCTCTAAATAGACTTGCAAAGTTTGTCATATGAGGTCTTACCATATCTTTAAATGTGTCTCTTGTCAGAAAAATCACTCACAATTCCAGCTTTTTTTTTTATTAAAAATTAGAATAAAACCATTATTTGAAATAGAACTGAATGCTTTTGGATTCTCTCCCTCCCCCGCTCCCCCAAGCTTTATGATTTAGTATCTGGCCTAGGAAAACTATATTTAATTAGGCTCATTAACCTTGCAGTGTGAACACGTCTTTTTTTTTTTTTTCCATAAGTCATCTGCTAGTCATCTGCACAGTCATGTGGTTTCAGGGATAAAAGTAATTAAAGCAGTTACACTACAGCTAATTAGCCAATATTCTGTAATCACTCTTCAAGTTTACTTTTTTCTCTGAAGACATTTGAAAAAATCATACTCAAAATCTTAACAGGAAATTCATCTCTTCTCTCTTTGAAGAACATTAATCCAAAAAACCCAAGCATTTCCTCAGAAAACAACAAACCCACTTCATTAGTATAATTACATAAATATCGGAGATACCTAACACATTCCCCACAAAACAGACTAAGCTTTTCAGAAGCTTTAAAAAAAAAAAAGTGAGGATGGCATCCCTTCAGATGGTGAAACAGAAAGCTCAAGAATGCCCGAGGCTGTAGTTTCACAAGCATTTTTAAGGCAGCACTCTCCCCAAAAGAAGCTTCCTTCCCAACTGGTTATTTCCTCTTCTGTGCCAGAAACAGCATGTGTGCTCCTGCTCTTACCATGAACACATGATAAAATGGGTAAGGGAAGGGATGAAAGCTGTTATTTCTGGAGAAACCAGTGAAACTGCCCTGCACCATCAGTGGAGAATTGAGCTGGACACAGGCTGACCCCACCTGGCCATGCACAGCCAAGCAAAGCCACTGAGAGAGAAAAGGCTTCAGGATCAACCCTTGCTACAGCTATCACACCACCTCAGCTGGTCAAAGGTTTGGGGGTTATTCTGTTTCTTAGAGACAGAAGCTGTAGTTATTTTCCCACAGTGAGTTTTCCTATGGGCCTGTTTTATTTTCAGATGGGTCCTCCCTAGATGACAGAAGTTCAGTCTCCAAGTCATCAGCATTCAAAGCATTGAAATAAAGACAGTAAAAGACCTCCTGAGAGGTCCAGAGAACTCTCCTCACCCCAATAACCCCACTGTCTTGTTATGGTCTTTATGACCATGGAGTAAAACAGCTGTCTCTTATACANACATTTAAAAAGAGACTGGATGTGGCACTCAGTGCCATGGTCTAGTAGCTGCAGCAGTAGTGGGTCAAGGGTGGACTTGATCTCTGAGGTCCCTTCCAACCCAGTTAATTCTATGATTCTATGATTCTATGAAAACAGTATGTTGTTACTCACATAAAGGCCTGCCCAAGAGATGTAATGAAAAGTCATGTAACTGCTGATCTATGCCTGCCTTACCCTCAACAGAGGGACTAATTTTGGTCACTCCACCCAGTGACTTACTTATTTCTGACACATTTACCTGTCCTTCAAATTTGATTAAAATCACCCAGCAGAATCAAAAGGTGTTAGGAAGGAACAGTGAAGAAACAGAGCCACAGTACAGAATAAAACCAGCTATTAATATATTAGAACAGAATTATGCTGTCTTGACAAATAGATCCAACACTTCATTATCTAAATGCCACTTACCAACAGGATAGCTCTCACACGTAAATGGCTCAGAAATACCAGCTATAGTCAAAAATATCAGTTGAAACATAATGGATGTATTTCTGGCCTTTCAACTAAAAGGGCTAAACAACACAGATTTATCTTTTTTAAGAAAGTAAAAACATACTTTACAAAGTATAAATATAGACACACATACAGGGGAAAAAAAAAACATGTATTAATATAACAATTTGAGTTGAAAAATCTCTGAAGGTCATTTGTCCAACCGCACGTGCAAAGCAGGGTGAGCTCTGAGCTCAAACCAGGCTGCAGAGGGCTTTATTCACTTGGGTTTTGAGTCCCCAAGGATAGAGACTACACAGCAACCTCTGGAGCAACCTGTCCCATCAGCTGACTGTCCTGCATGATGACATGTTTCCTATGTCCAGTCTGAACTTCTCTGTCTCAGTACAAGCCTGTTTTCTTCCTTCATCCCACCACACAATTCTGTGGAAAGCCTGGCTCTGCTTGCTTGATACAGTGCCACTAGGGATGAGCAGGATGCTGTTAGGACCCCTGAAGCCATCTGCTCATCCAGCCCAGCTCCCTCAGCCTCTCCTCACGGGGCAGGTGCTCTTGACCATCTTGGTGGCCCTCTGTCAGCATAAATCATTAGAGTTTACCAATCTCTTTCTTCTGTTAGGTGCAACAAAACTTGACACAGCCTTCCAGTCTAACAAGTTCTGAGCAGAGGGGATGATCCCTCACTTCCCACGAGGAGCCACTGGCCACGTCACAACTGGTACAGCCCAGGAGGATGCTGGCCATCACTGCTGCCAAGGAACTGCTGGCCCATGCCCAGCTCACTGCCCAGCCAAGCCCTTTCAGCAGAGCTGCTGCCCAGGCAGGCAGGGCCCAGCCTGTGTGGTTGCTGGGACTTGTCCTGCCCAGGGCAGGGTCTGCCTCTGGCCCTGCTGGATGTCACTGGGCTCTGGTGGCCCCTTCCCTTGGCCTGTCTGGGTCTAATTTAGTGTCATCTGCAAACTTTAGGAGCAAGCAGTTTATCACCTGCACCAGTTTGTCGGGAAAAAAAAAAAAAAGAGTTACACAGGATGTGTCCCAAGCTAGACCCATGTGTTAACTCCACTTGGTACCAGCCTCAAAGTAGAGTATTATTGACTGTGTTATCTTCTGGCATTTAAGCATCCTACTTTACATTTTCTAGCTCTACCAGAGTTACTGCATGTCTTTCTTTCTACACTACTTCTGAAGTCATTTTTTCAAAATTCCATTTACAGAAGTAGATGCCTGCATCCCCAAAATTAAACCAAAGGAGTATGCTACCAGCTTACACTACAAAACTGATGCTCATTCATGTGTTTCACTTTTTTTTTGTGAAGTGGCATCCAATGCTTTTTTGAAAAGTGAGAGAACATGAAGCACTTGGTTCATTATATTTCAGTGTCCTTGGGAGCAGAGCAGGAGACTCCTTCCAGCCCATGAAGTCATCAAAGTACCTAAGAATGATACCCCAAACAGTCCCTGTGGGATGACAAACCATAAAATTCCATATCCATCTTTTTCACACGACTCTTTGACAGCAAACATATCAGTGTTTTAGACTAGTGACTCTCTTAACTAGTTAACACAAATCAAAAGTGTCTTTTTATCTGTTACAGGTTCTTTATTTCAAGTAAACACCTTGTTCTTCTACTAAGAAACAGGAAGGCAGGGAGGATTAAGGGCTTTTACAAAAACACATTTATTAAAAAAAAAAAAAAA